>JAPEIP010000370.1:34501-54267 GCA_026120095.1 Capsicum chinense
TGTTAATAGAACTTTATTGAAAGAAAGAAAGAAAGGCTAAGGTTTACAATATAATCTGAAAAGCATGAAACTAACTAAAACAAAAGTAGGCTATATATACATAGCCAATAACCTAAAGGTCCATAAACTAAAGGCCCAATAACATATGGGCTAACAAATACATTTAAAATTCGTAGCTTGGACATCAAGAATTCATGTTGAACTCTGCTTAGTCCTTTAGTCAAGATATCAGCAGAGAATGAGTAGGCAAAACTTACTGGAATTGGACTAGTGTAATATGTATGGTAACATATCTTCTTTTCCCTTTCCACAAAGAGTTTTGTTTGGTCAACACATTCGAGGCCTTACCTTCATACATGAAGCTATCCTTTTTATTATTAAATGGTACAACGGTAAAGCAAGCAGAAGATGAAGGCGCAACAAGGCAGAACCATATCTTCTTAACCCAAGCTGTAGACAGTCATACCGATGCGATTTTATTTCCCATTTTTCTTGGGAACTGAATGGTGTATTAGTTCCATATGCATGTCAGAAGCACCAATATGATCTATAGCCTCTTTCTTTTTATTCGTAGAACGTTTTCTCAGTTATGCAGTTGCAATTTAGCCGATGTTTTGTTGTGTGGAATTGTAAACGTTGTTTATCTTGTATAGATGTGGAAGGGTGCATCACTACACCAGTCCACTTTCCTTTTGACGCTTCAATTATGCTACACTTGTTGTGTACATTGCGATTCTATTATTCTCTTTTTCTTATTTTCCTACATCAGGCTCAAAACTTAATAGAAAGAGTCTCTACCCTTAAAGATAGAGGTACAGTACATCTTATCTTCTATACCCTACTTGTGGAGTTAAATTTTGAACTGTGGTGCTTTTTTTTATGAATCAAATCAATTTCACAAGTACTAATTGTACCATAATATAGATGTTTCATTCTATTCTGAAACAAGATTATGTAAGTACTTTTATTGTACTTTAACGAACATCCAAGACAATTCAAATGTCCTGAGAGAATTTCAAGCTTTCCCCGTAAGAAACTGAATACAATACCTTTGCATATATCAAAAAAGGATAGATGTAAAGAATAATTTCCCATCTTAAAAAGGCATGATTTCGTACAACCCAAAATCAAAATTCTCTAATTGTTTCTGTTACAACTCTTTATATGAAATCTAGTATGGTCCTTTAGAACTGCATGTACATGGACTGCTTTCTTCGTTCATCATTCCAACCCAGTCCGGCAGAACCTTTGTTTCTTGTATCCTGTATTGGTTCTTGCTGCATCCAAGTGCCTCCTGTTGGGAAGCAACGCAATCCCACATCGGAGAAATAGAGGAACCATATCCAATATTTAAGAGTCTCACCAACTTCTCTAGTATGAGTCCTTTTGAGAGGTGTCAAAAAAGAATTCGTGGACAATGTCATACTATTGCCAAGTTTGAGTGAACTTACACGCGGTCCCAACAAACAAGTGAGACTTGTGTCGAAAGTCTTTCTCTTTGCAAACAGCCAAGCCATCTCGGATCATTACATTTCCAAGTACAATATCAACATGCACTTTTAATTTGAGCAACAATTTGGAGGGAAAGGAATCATATAAGGTTTCACACTGACCGATACCTTGAAGAAAAGATATTGAAAGAAGTATCGAATTTTCTCCATGTGAGGGGTCTGAGATTACTTAATTCATTCCCATGAAGAAGAAGTTGATTAATGCAAGCGTCTAGATAGCAAGTTGATAGAAATATTGAGTGAATTGTAGTGAGGCCTATTGTAGAGAGATATGGTTTGATGGGATGTTAGCTAGAGAGCTCATCCACTGTTAGGCTGGTTATTTTAGTTGTTAAAAGATTGAGGGCCAGGGAGTCAGCCCCTGTTCGGATTGTAATGTTTCACTTTGGTATAATAAGATTTATTTACCAAAAAAAAAATGGTAATGGTGTATAAAAATAAAATTAGAGGATATAGGTACGTCTATAAAAAGAATATTAGAGGTTGGATCATTTTTTATGTTACCAATCTTTGCCTTTATTAAATAGATATATATGGTTGATCCATTTTTACCCATAGATCATTAGCTGATGATTGATAACTGTATGCCACAATATATGCAATTTGCAGTTTTATGCATAATTTTGAATATGTGTGGTGTGGTAGCCTGAACAAATATTTGTCTATTTTTTTCCCCAGAATTTCAGTTCGAAAATCAAAAGGCAACTTCTCATTGGAGCCATAGATTTCTTATACTCTAGAAAACAAAGATTTGTCAATATATATATATATGATATCCTGTGTGTATTTTGTAAACTTGACTATGCATTAGGTCCTGTTATATTATTAGAGTGTCATACTCTTATAGCAATTGGAGCTAGTTTTTTCTGAAGTGTTTGATAATTGTTAGACAAATTGTGTATACGATTTGGCTTCTTCTGAGTTGGGATAAACAAGTTTGAGTTTGGTAAGGGCCAAGCTAGATGGGCTTGGCCAATGTAAGAAGCCTTTAGCTAGTCCAATGAGGGGAAATGACAGAAACGATACTTCAAATTAAACTATTTCCATGGAAATGATCATGGAATTTAAATTCCACTTTCTAGCCATATCAATTTACTGGCTTGTTTTGTATCGTTTCAACACACCTTTTGTACAGTTTCTATACATATCTTATACATATAAATATTCTATATAAAAATTATATAGTTTTGATACACCATTTACACAATAACTGGGTGGGCGTTCGGTATTCGATTAGGTATTTTCAAAGTTCGGGTCCGGTAATTCGCTAATCGATATTTGAACGTAGATACCACATACCATACTTATAAACATCGATTCGGTAATTCGGTAATTGGTAAATTAAACTTTGGTTCGGTTCGATTTTGGTAATACCATATTAAAGTTGGAGATGTGCAAATGTACGTTTAAACATAAAAGATTATATTTAATAAAAACCCTCTTTAGTATTTCTTTTGTTGCTTTTTACGAACATATTACAAAGGTCCAAGAGATTCTTTGGGATGACTAATACTATTGTCTATTGGGTTTGTTAGACACACACACACAAATATATATATATATATATAATTCAATATTCGGTAAATACCGAATACCAAACGATATTAATATCTTGTACTAAACCCAATCCCGAATATCGAAATATTGAAATCTTACTCCCAAATACCATACCAAATACCGAATTACAGAATACAGAATACCAAATTTTGTGGTTCAATTCGGTAATTCGGTTTTCGGTATTTTTTGCCCCTCCCTAATAACTGTACATTTTTTTTTACATGTTTTATACAAAAATTATATAATTTTCATACACTTTCTATATATTTTTTATATATATTTTATACATATACATGTTTGATAGAACTATACAATTTCTATACATATATCATATATAGATACATATTCTATTTAACAATTATATCGTTTTTATATAATTTAATTATTATTTTTAAATAATAAAAAAACAAAATATTTGATCAGTTAAAAAATTTATAACAAAAAATAAATTGAAATATTTTTAAAGGAGCCGAATTGCTCAAGTTGAATACTGTATCAGTATTGCATATAGACTGTATCAGTATTGTATATGGACTGTATATGGATTACGTAGGTTAAAATGACTATAAATGGCTATAAAGCGGAAATACTATATCCGTCTGGCCACTTTTTGAAAAGTTTTCAAACTTGGGCTATTTATTTTAAAAAGTGCTATAGAGTGTCCTTTTCCCGTCCAATAATGCTACTTATGGACCCAAATGTGGCGGAAATTATCAATTAGAACCAACAACATATCTAGTGTAATTCCACAAGTAAAGGTCGAAGAAGGTAGTGTGTTTGTAGATTTTACCCCTATAAGGTAGAGAGGCTACTTTTCATAGGCCTCGACTCAAGTAAAAGCATTACAAAGCAGTTTGGAAACTATGAGAGTGACGAAGCCAAGACAATGTTGAATAAAGCATGACAATGCATATTAAAAATGGAACAATCAAAATCATAAAATAATACGATACTCGAAGTGCTAGAAATAATAAATAGTTACAGAAATGGAATAAAATGAAACTTTCAGATTAATACCACGACTGGTAGCGCACCTAAGGGTGTGACCTAGTGTTCGATGAAGTGTGTGAGAATCATGAGGTTTAAGGTTCAAGCCTAACAGAAACAAAAACACTAGGTGATTTGTTTCCATCTATTCTAAGCTTTGGTGGCAGTGGCGGTGCTAGAAGTTTCAGTATGGAGGTTCAAAAGTAAACATACAAACTAACGGGGTTCAAAATTTGCTATGTATACATCAAAAATAATTTTAACAATGTATAAATAATATAGTTTTTCGTCGAAGGGGATTCGACTGAACCCCATGGCCTAAATGTAGCGCCGCTCCTATTTGATGGATCTATCTGATACTTGTTGCTGGTGAGATGTGATAGGTATCTCATGAAATTTGTCGTGGTATGCGAGAGTTGGCCACCACAATTATCAAGGAACATAAAAACTACGAGTACTAGCAATCTAGCATTAAAGACTAATCATTGATTAGAACGAAACAGTAAAATAAAAAAAATTGTCAATATAAACTACACAACTTGTAGCTAGCCAACTTATTTTGTGGAGAGTTATTAGGAGATTTTTCATTGAAATGCTCATGAACTAGGTCAATGTATTTATTAAATTAAATAATTGGGGATTAACACTTAATTAGCACGCAAATACTTGGCTAGAGATTAAAATAATAGGGGATTAAAACTTAGTTATTACGTGATCTTCTATTGGGTTATTAATTAATATATAAAATATTGTTGGCAACGTGCATGAGATTAAAACTTAGTTACTACGTGATCTTCTATGGAGTTATTTAGTATATAAAATATTGTTAGCAACGTGCATGGGTGGTGATTAACACTACCTGCTAACCGTGCAATAGCTAGCAAACTATACATAGAAAATGTAGGTTGTACTAGGCCAGTCCCATGCAATAAGCTCATGACAGAGTGACGAGTAATTTAGTATATAAAATATTGTTAACAACGTGCATGGGTGGTGATTAACACTACCTGCTCATCGTGTAATAGCTAGCAAACTATACATAGGAAATGTAGATTGTACTAGGCTTGCCCCATGCAATAAGCTCATGACAGAGCGACGAGTAATTTAGTATATAAAATATTTTTAGTAACATGTATGGTGGTGATTAACACTACCTGCTCACTGTGTAGTAGTTAACAAAATGCATACGAAATGTAAATTGTACTAGGCTAGCTTCATGCGACAAGCTCATGACTGAGCAACGTAATTTAGTATATAAAATATTGTTAGCAACGTGCATGGTGGTGATTAACACTACCTGCTCACTGTGCAGTAGTTAACAAACTGCATAGGAGATGTAAACTGTACTAGGCTAGCTCCATGCAACAAGCTCATGACTGAGCGACGAGTTATTAAGTATATAAAATATTGTTAGCAATGTGCATGGTGGTGATTAACACTACCTGCTCACTGTGCAGTAGTTAACAAACTACACAGGAGATGTAAACTGTACTAGGCTTGCTCCATGCGACAAGTTCATGATTGAGCGACGAGTTATTAAGTATATAAAATATTGTTAGCAACGTGCATGGTGGTGGTTAACACTACCTGCTCACTGTGCAATAGCTAACAAACTACATAGGAGATGTAAACTGTTCTAGGTTAGCCTCATGCGACGATCAACGGATGTTGGATTCGATCGCAGGTCCCCACATGGGAGACCCACCTCGGAGCCATTCAATCAAGGCCCTTGGGGAGATGATTAACTCTTAGGTTTTTTATTTTTAAATGTATGACAAATTTGAATAAGATTCCTCTATATAATTACTTACAAAATTAGGGGAAAGCATCTTATAATCTTTCAAAGTTGAAGGAAGGGGCCTAATGGATTACTATACACTTGTATTTAGAACAATTTTTGCTTTGGGTTTTCTTTATACTCTAGCCAAATTATCCAGTAGAGGCAGCAAAAGACTTCCACCAGGGCCATCACCATGGCCAATTATTGGGAACTTTCACTTGTTAGGAGCAAAACCACATGTATCACTAGCCAATCTTGCAAAAAATTATGGTCCAATTATGAGTTTAAAACTAGGCCAAATGACCACAGTGGTCATTTCTTCTTCAACCATTGCAAAACTAGTTCTTAAAACTCAAGATGAAGCCTTTTCAACTAGATTTATTCCTAACGTGGTTCAAGCACACAACTATAGCAAATTCTCTGTGGTATGGCTTCCTGTTTGTCCTCAATGGCAAACACTTAAGACATTTTTGAACACAAAAATCTTCTCTTCAAATAGACTTGATGCAAATCAACATCTAAGATCTCAAAAGGTGAAAGAATTGATAGCTTATTGTGAAAAATGTAGCCAAGAAGGTGAAGCTTTGAATGTACGTCAAGTTGCTTACAAGACTAATCTCAACTTGTTGTCAAACACCCTTTTCTCGAAAGATTTGGCCGACCCTTTTTCGGATTCAAAGGTAGAGCTCAGGATCCCTTGTTTTGATTTTAACTTTTCTTTACTGAACGATGCATTAGATATACTGTATCGTTGATATCAGTTAATGTTTATGACCCTTTGTAAAATTTAAAGGTTGAGTTGAACGACGTGCTCTGGCGCATCATGCATGAGGTTGGGAAGATCAACCTAGTGGATTTTTTCCCCATACTTGCAAAGATTGATCTTCAAGGAATACGACGTCAGTCAAACATTCATTTTGGTAAATTTTTTGAACTTTTTGATGGTTTGATTAACGAGCGATTGGAGGAAAAAAGAAGAAGATGCAGCGAAAAGAGTGATATTCTGGAAGTTATTCTCAACCACAGTGCAGAAAATCCTAAAGGGATCGATCATAATCATATAAAATCCATGTTCCTGGTTTGTACTCTTCTCTTTTATACTCAAAATAGTTTCTAGATAGCTATTAGACTCAAAACACATCAATGATCTCTACAAATAACATGGAAAACTTCACAAGATTTGCATATCCAAGGAGATATCCATAAACCACATTTGCATACCTTGATGGTCTATCTTTTTTTGTTTTGGTTAAACTACCATCAGGTAGTGTATGTTATATCCAACAAAAAGTTACTATGGGGGGCGCGAGACCTGACCTCAGAATATAACACTTGACTGAAAAATCACATCAGTCAATGGACAAAAAAGAAAATAGGATTTACTAAAAAGATAATCCTATCCTAAGTAAACTATGATTAATCACATTTTTAACTAACGAAAAAGTTTGCCTTGTCATATTGAATCCTAAGATTAGGAAGTTGGCGTTTATCCGGGGCATTTGAAGGTCGCTTAAGTTTCACACCAAAGCCAAAGCACCCAACCACCACTTTTGTCTATGGGTGCTTAACAATACATCACAACCGATTTTACGATATTTTCTATATAAAAATATAAAACTTTTACCGGGGTCAGTGGGTGCTCAAGAACCCAGCAAAGGATAGGTGCATCCACCCCCGGCATTTATCCAGTTGGCAATCGCCTTTGGCATCTTTGGGTAATGTTTGATGGTTGCCTGATCACTCTCCTCGCTCTGATTCTTGCAATGTCATGCATTTTTTTTATTCACAAACGCATCATCATTATTATCTTGAACAAGAAGATTTTGCACATCGCCCTCTACTTCTAAACTACTTGGTTGAGCTAGTGGAGATTCATGAATTTCTAAATCTCTATGTGGTCACATACACTTGATTTGTTCTTGTTATTGCCTTCTCCCTTCAACTGTCCAGTAGACAGATTCATTGAACGTCACATCTATCCCTACTGAGAATTATCCATAGAGTCTTCTAACATATGCACCACAATAACCTAGCTATAATCTTTCATTGCAAGATGTATATAAGTACATGTGCCCGAGTTCCATCCCTCACACGAGCATAAGCAGGACAACTAACTAGTCCTGTTTTGAATCATCAGCAGGTGTACATATATAATTTTCTTGTATTCGTAACTAGTTATATTAATTTGAGAGAATTATAAAATGTTACAGGATTTAATTTTTGCTGGTACTGATACAACTATAACCACATTAGAATGGGCAATGGCAGAAATACTTAGACATCCAGAAATAATGAATAAAGCCCAAGCTGAGCTTGCAGAAGTCGTCGGAAAAGGAAAACCAATAGAAGAAGCTGATGTATCACGACTCCCTTACTTGCAGTATATCGTCAAAGAAACATTAAGAATACACCCACCAGCTACACTCTTAATTCCCCGCCAAGTAGACAAGGATGTTGAATTGTATGACTATATCATTCCAAAGGGCACACTAGTACTAGTCAACGTGTGGGAGATAGGTCGAGATCCTATGTTTTGGAAGGACCCTTTGGTGTTCAGACCTGAGAGATTTCAGAGTTTAGAATTGGATGTGCGAGGAAAAGATTTTGAATTGATTCCATTTGGCGCTGGCCGAAGAATATGCCCTGGTATGCCACTGGCATTGAGAATGGTTCAAGTGATGTTAGGCTCGATGTTGAATTCGTTCAATTGGAAACTTGATGCAGACATTGAACCACAAGACTTAGACATGGAAGAGAAATCTGGTTTCATCACACCCAAAGCAATTCCTTTACGAGCTATCCCATATCCTCTTTGAGTTTACATTCTCTATATATTTTTATCATTTTCTTTAATACAAAGAAGAATAAAAGTTAGAAGAAAGGATGATCAGAATAAATGTAATAATTTTCAAACTTTGAATCAGCTATGTACTTATGCATTTTATTATAAAAAAAGAATAAGAATAAATTCTCCGCAAGGATAAATAATCTTTCTTTCTATACCACTGCGTTGAAGTACAAAAAGGGGCCAGCCCGGTAGCCTAAAACTTTCATTATATGCGGGATTCGAAGAATAACGGGGCCACCTATTGTATGCAACTTTACACCTTACATTTCTGCTCAGGGGCGGATCCACATTGTCCGTACCGGATGCTTGAAGGTCATAATATCCTATTTTTTAAAAAGTAAATTATCCTTATAATTACTTAAAATACGAAAGAGAACTCTAGTGCATGTGTTGAGTATCACTTTCTGTTTGTTCCTTCCTTTTTGTATGCAATATGTATTTCTTTTTAACCCCATCCTAGAAGCTCCCACGTTTTTGCTTTTGGTGACTCGGGTTGGGTTCAAGGTGTATGTGAATGGAAAATGAAGAAAAAATGGTGAAAACAAGGGAGACACAAATTTAGAAAGTGTATTCCCAAATTAGAAAGTTCGCTATTTCTCCCACATTGGTGGGAGAAGAGAACTTGTAAGTGTTTAAAATGAGGAACACTAACTTCATATGAATAGTGAGGCAAAAATTAGGTGATGCCTTGCATTGTTGTTGCTTGGCTTCAACAAAAAATCTTAATCCAAAATTCTAACGAAATTAATTTTCTCCAAGTGCGGGCACATTTCAGACATCATTCTAACGCATACGCAACGCACATCACGAAGGGATGCGACCCTTCAAGAAAGTGATCATTAAACTGTTGAGTGAGTCCGTTGAATCCAACAATTTGAGGTACCGCTATTGTTCGTATTGAAGACCATTTTATCTTTCATCTTATTTCTGAAAATTAACATACTTCTTGGATAGATTATTTATAATCTTGTGTTGAAGGTGTTTTTAACTTCATAGTGTTCTTGTCTTAGACTTGAACTTGTGTTGAGGTTATTATTGATTTTATACAAATTCTTGTACCCGAAACCCTGTAAATAACAACTCGAACTCACAATCTCAAGATCCCAATCGATGGGTGCTTGCTATTTGAGCAACTCCTTCTCGTCCTTTTTGTATACGATATATTATTCGTGTAATTCCTTTTTTTTTTGTTTTCGTTTTTAATAGTGAGCCGATAAATTCAATTTGCATGCAAATAAGAAATAATTAATTATCTTTTCTTGATATGTCTGAAGGAACAAGTAAAAGTAAAGATCTATTTTTAAAAAAGGGGAGGGATATGGTCCATTTTATTTGATTTTTACTTGACATAAAATTGT
Source organism: Capsicum chinense (assembly GCA_026120095.1). Taxonomy (NCBI): domain Eukaryota; kingdom Viridiplantae; phylum Streptophyta; class Magnoliopsida; order Solanales; family Solanaceae; genus Capsicum; species Capsicum chinense. Next base: position 44,543 of record JAPEIP010000370.1, read on the forward strand.
TAAATGGATATAAACAGCAATATACATTTTGTTGTAATTACTATTATTATTTATATAAATAACATAAATGCCAACTCTTTTAGAAATAATTACAGTCTCTCCCATTTTTTTTAATTACTTTACTCTCTCTCCCTATTAATATACATAACATAGCCGACATCTACATAGCATTTTGTGTATACGTTGGAATTTTTTTATTATGTTTAGAGAGTTGAAATTTTTTGTAATATTGAAAACTTAAGTTGTGTATTTGTGTAATTTTTAATTATTTTTATTATTGTTATTTTTAATAGGAAAAATTACAAAAAGTAGCATACTTAAAACAATAATTACAATAAATAGCAACACTTTTATAAAATTACAGTTTATAGCAAAAGTAACATTATTTTAAAAGTAACATTATTTTACTCCTTAACTAGGCAAGTGCATGTTTTAATATCACTGCTTTACATTTTCCTATTTTCACTCCACTATTTCACCTTCCCCAAATATAATCATATCTTTTATCCTTTTTTTTTCATCTTATTTTTTTTATCATTTTATTTTTTTATTTTATTTTATTTTCACTTATTTTTTTCTTCCATTTCTCTTTCTTTTCTTTTTTTTCCTTTTTTCCTTTTTTTTTTTATATTTGAAGATAATTATCTCCATGATCTTCAAAATTTCAAAATAAAACATCATTATTGTCTTTCACTTTTTTATATCTCTATCTTTTTTCTCTTGTTGTTGTTTTTTCATTTTATTTTTAATTATTTAATTTTTATTTTGATTTCTTTTTCTTTTTCATTTTTTTTCCACATTATTTTCTCTCTTCTATTTCTCTTTTTTTTCTTTTTTCATTTTTTTCCTTTCGTATATTTTTTTTCCTTTTCTATTTTCGTTTTCTTCTTCTTTTTTTCTATTTTATTTTGTTTCTTTTTTCTTTTATTTTTACACTTCTATTTCTCTTTTTCTTCCTTTTTTTTTTCTTTTTCACTTCTCTTTTTTCGTTTTTTTCTTTTTTTTTATTTTTTACTCTTCTATTTCTAACTTTTATTTTGAAAAGATAAATATGTATATCACATACACATGTTCAAAAAACATACAAAATATATAGCCATACAGATCTGGATATGTATTTACAATAAAAAACATACATATATATTTACGAAATACATATCATATTCATATTAAACAGCAACAAACATAACTATATTATATATCTTCATATATATTTGTGAAATACAAAGGCGACTCATATAAAATAAGAATATACATACGGATCAGGTATGTATTCTGTAAATACATATGCTGAGCTATATGTATTTTATACGGTGTTAGATTTGTCTTTGAACTGTACATACTATGTCATTTTAGAGGGTAACATATATATTGATTTATTTTCTTTTACTGTTTAAGATATGTATCTTGTATTTTTTTATTACCTATATGTATATGTATAGTTATTTTTGTTATAGAGATTTTGTATCCTATATGTTTATATATACATGTGAGTCAGATATGTATTTCTGTAAATTCATATGCAGATATATATATGTATGTTTCTTACTGTAAATAAATATGCAGATCTGTATGTCTATTTATTTTGTTTATTTTTTGAATATGTATATATGATATAGATATTTGTCTTTTAAAAATAAAGGATAGAGATAGAAGAGTAAAAAAAAAGAAAAAACTAGAAGTGTAAAAACAAAAAAACAAAAATGAAAAATAAAAATTAAAAAAAAGAAGTGAAAAAGGAAAAAAACAAAAAAGAAAGAGAAATAGAAGTGTAAAAACAAAAGCGAAAAAAATTAAAAAGAAAAAAAGAAGAAGAAGAAAACGAAAAAAATATGAGAAAAGGAAAAAAAATGAAAAAATAAAAAATATATAAAATAATGAAAAAGGAAAAAAAAAGAAGAGAAGTAGAAGAGAGAAAATAAAGTGGAAAGAAAAAAATGAAAAAGAAAAAGAAATTAAAATAAAAAAAGATTAAAAAATGAATAAACTAACAAGGAAAAATAGTTAGACATATATAAGAGAATGATATTTTAAAATTTTGAAGATCATGGAAATAATAATCTTCATATTTAAGTTTGATTTGGAAAAGGAATCTTCTAATTTAAATAAGAGTAATTTATAGAAATTTAATTAGATGAGATAATTATTCCTTATTTAACTCAACTAATTTGAGTAAAACAAGGGCAGTAAATCTTGTTGTATATGTATTTGTATAGCAACAGTTTACTTAAATATAAAATATAATTTGCTATTTTTCGTAATTATGAAACTGTTGTTATATAAGTTACAATTAAGGCTCTATAATTGCTATTTCTGAAATTCTCTTTTTAATATTAGGTTAACAATCCTAATTAAAACCATTAACTGAAAAGAATTCTTTTCCCTCACAATAGCTGAACCCTAATTTCCTTCTCCTATATATAATACAAATCCGATCCCTTGGGGATTATTATATACCATAATACATGAATAATTTATAAACCCTAAATACAGAGCCTAGCTACCACACTTGTCCAATGGCAAATAAGAAATTACAAAAGGCCTTTGAACATGATACCTTCGTTCTTCCATCTGATATTTTATTTTTCATCATTGTTAGGCTTCCAGTTCAATCTTTGCTACGGTTTAAATCCATTTGTAGGTCCTGGAAAGTTACGATATCTGATAAGGAATTTATAAAAGTCCATCGTGATCAACAAATAGCCTCGGGACGTAAAGAGCTGCTAATGCGAAGTGAATCTACTCACACATTAGTGTTTCCAGATCTCGAAAATCGCCTAGTACTAGTTACCAGGGATGTGATTCCAAGCAGCTGAAATCGTCTACAAAAATTATGCTTTGCGGAATCCATCCACTAGGGAATATCTACGATTTTAGGATCGCAGATTATAAGGTTATATTGATTTTTAAATTGTTTTATGTTTGGTGAATCAAGATATGTGAGGTTAATTAGAACATAATTATGTGTACTCTCCAATTTTATGTTAATCTCATTATGGTGTGTCAAGTTTGTTGGTGTTGATTCATGATTAACGTATGTTTGTTTTATGTTGTCGTTTGATTAATTGAAATACTTTATAGTAGCTACAAGTAGGGTGGGCATAAAATACCAAAAATTGAATTATCGAATTGAATTGAAAAATTTGATAATTGGAATTCGGTAATTTGATATTTGGGAGTAAAATTTTAAAATTACGGTATTTGGGTTCGGTATTGATAAAAAATTTTACTACCATTTGGTATTTTGATATTTTCCAAATATCCAATAATAGTTAAATGACTCATAGGCCACATACCTAGTCAACACTCCAAATGTCACATACTTTTATGAATATTGCTCAAGCGAACTTTGAAGTATTAAACATAGACATAAAGTAGACTCTTAACTTTACACAACAGACTTCCTTGCAATCAACATATGATAACTTTTGACGAAAATATCACATTAAGACTGAAAATCAAGGCGTGGAAGGGAACAACAGAAAAGAAGTCTTCACGACATGATACATAACACCATTGCTGGCTGCACTTACCCAACTCTAATATTCCAAACATAGGTCGGAATATGACTTTAACCAAGGGGACTTGGTCAAGCCTTCTTAATCCTCGTGTTCACAAGTCAACAAGAGATGGAAATTATCGAAAAACTCAGCACTTGGCAGACAACATAACATATATTGCTCTCCATCACATTTATAAGAAGTAATATTATGACTTTACATCACATTTACATCCAGTTCGTATTACATCCAGTTTAATATAAATGTTATTCGTGTTACATCCAGTTTTTCCTTTCTTGGAGTTAGATCAAAGTACAATAACATAGGTTTTAAGGTGTTTCATTAATTGAGTCACACATATAAACGTGTAACAAGACAAAAAAAAAAAGAAAGATTTTTTCTGCTGTAAAACTGTGTATTCAGAGGTGTAAAATTACCAAATAAATTTTTCTCAAAACGTTGGTTGAAAATCACCACTATTATCACCAAATAGGATCACCATAATCATGTCCAACTTTAATATGTTAATACCGAATTCCGTATCGAACCAAAATTTAATTTACCGATTACCGAATAATCGAACCGAAGTTTAATGGTATGGTATTTGGTATCTACTTTCATTTACCAATTATTGAATTAATGAACCCAAATTATGAAAATACCGAATCGAATACCGAACGCCCACCCCTAGCTACAAGTAAACAAATATATTGGTGATTATCGCATCTTAGTACGTAATTTATTTTATTTTTGGCTATGCATCTTAGTAATTATTATGCAAGTTTTTTACTTTTCTTTTCTAAAGAAAATAATTATAAAAACAAATTGGCGATCATCAAATTGGTCACTGTTTCTCCCCGTTACAACTTACATGTGAACCAATTGATACTTCCACATATAAAGATTCAATTTTATTGAACAATAACAAGCATATGCTAAATGATGCACAATAACATTACTAGCAGTAGCAGTGTGCACTACAAATCATGGTTAAACTCTTAGGGAGAAAATCTTGCTTAAAAAATATGAAATCCGAAAGAATTGTTCGAAACAATCTGGTCGAATTAGTGAACTTCATACTATCACATAGGACTACTAAAATTAGTGAACATAATTTTCATGTCATTAACATATAAATAAACTTTATGTGGATCAAGGTATAACCTTTATTGGAGTTTCTTTTTTTTTTTTTCCCTGATAGAATTTGTTGGAGTTTCCATTTGTTCATTATCAACCAGTTTTAGATATTTATTCATATTGGCTATTTCACTGCAAGAATCAGAAGAAACAAACGTATTTGGTCTCGCAGTAGCAAAATTAGTGCAAAAACGAAGAACTAGTACTGATATATTTTTTTTCTTGGGATCTTTGATTTTTGAATGATCACATAGATGGATCCGGCTCCTCTCCATTTTCACTCTCTCCATTTTCCCCAATTTAGAGAGATAATCGGTCTTGGAGGGAATATTGAGAAAGGATAGAAATAAACAACTTATTTTTAGTTGATATAATATATTTATTATATTAATCATGGTTAGAGATTTAGTTTGGAATAAATTAATTTTGACTATTCAATTTATTAGGCCATGTGTCATCAACCAAGATTGGAACTTGGAGAAAATGAACAGAGTGAAAATGGAGAGGAGCCGGATCCCAGTTGGTCGGGTCCTATTACTACGTTTTTAACCAAAAAAAAAAAAAAAACATAAACAACCATAAGGTTGATATAGAGCAATTTTACCCTTTATTTGTACGTAATAAAGTAAAAATTATTTGTAGCTACTATATGTAGGTCGTCCGGCCTTCTCATATGGCGTCTTAGTCACAGAGGGTCATTGTGTGGGAGGAAAATATTATATGAGAATAATGGAGATTTGGGATTCCCCACTAGATTTTGCTCTTCTTTTTACAAACATTTTATGCTATGTAGTTGTGTTGTAAGAATAATCCTTTGCTTCTGTTGTATTATAATTAAACTACGTATTGCGTAAAAAGATTTTTATTAGACATCAATAAACTCAATATCTGTCGATTTAATTGTATCTTTGAGTTCTTTGAAATCTTATATAAGTCGTTTAAAATAGTTTTGAATAAAACAATTTAGAATGTCCAAAGGGGAAGTATTTTGATTGTACGAGGGAGTTTGAACTCTCTTTTTTACCTCCATTTTCGTAGTATTTTCACTAACTCTCTAGCATGACTCGAATTCTAAATCTACCAATTGATGATCGAGGTGCTTAACCCTTGTGCAAGTCTCTGTTGCCGTTTTTCAGATGACGTATTAAAACTTAAATGGCTCAAGCTAAGAAAAAAGAGAATTACTTCTCGCATATTGTCCTCTACCAAAGTCATTCTCACTTTCTCTCGAATAATCTCATTTCTAACTCTATCTCTCCTGGTAAGTCCACACATCCATTGCAATATCCTCATCTCTGTCACCTTCAACTTTTGGATATGAGAATTCTTAACTAGCCAACACTTTGCTCCGTACAACATAGCCGATCGGGCTGTCACTCTGTAGAACTCACCTTTAAGCTTTGTAGGCACCTTCTTATCACACAAGACTCACGAGGCGAGCCACAGTTTCAACCACGCTGCACCAAATACGGTGCGTGACATCCTCATCAAATTCACCATTCCCCTGAATCATAGACTCAAGAATCAACTCTACAACCACATCATCCTTTTCCCTAATTATAATAATAATTACAACAGAATGTATATTGGTGTTTAGATCCATTTGACAATTTTGTGTCAAGTAAAATTCAGATAAAATGGAAGGTATAAAAATAATTTTTTACATTTACTTGTTACTTTAGACATAGTGCTTGAACCGCGTTAGGAATAAATCTAGTTGAAAAAAAAGGCTTCATCTTGAGTTTTAAGAACTTGTTTTGCAATATGGTCGAAGAAGAAATGACCACTGTGCATGGTCATTTGGCCTAGTTTTAAACTTTATAATTGGACCATAAATTTTATCAAGATTGGCTAGTGATACATGTGGTTTTGCTCCTAACAAGTGAAAGTTCCCAATAATTGGCCGTGATGATGGCCTTTGTGGATAATTTGGCTAGAGTATAAAGAAAAAAAATTTGTTATAAACACAAGTGTATATTAATCCATTAGGCCCCTCCTTCAACTTTGAAAGATGAGAAATGCTTTCCCCTAATTATGTAAGTAATTATTAGAGGAATCCCATTCATCAAGTTTGTCATATACATTTAAAAATCACAAAACTAAGAGTTAATCATCTCCCGCGAAAGTATGATTGAGTGGTAGAGAGGTGGGTCTCTCACGTAACGAACTTGGGTTCAATCATGAATTTGTTGCATGGAGTAGCTAGCCTAGTGCAGTTTTCATTTTCTATGTAATTTGCGATCTATTGCACAGTGAGCCCATGTTCTCAACCATGAACTTATCGCATGGAGCTAGCCTAGTATATTTATATCTCCTATGTGATTTGCGAGCTATTGCATAGTGTGCAAATACGGTTAATCACCATCCATGCACGTTGCTAACAATATTTTATATACTAAATAACTCAATAGAAGATCACGAGTCACTGAGTTTTAATCCCATGCACGTTGCCAACAATATTTTATATATTAATTAATAATCCATAGAAGATCACGTAATAACTAAGTTTTTAATCCCCTATTATTTTACTTTCCCCATTCAAAAATAGCTATTTTTTAATTTTTTCCAAAATAAATAATTCTTCATTTTTCAAGAGATGGAAATTTCTTCTAATTTTACCCTTTTATTCATTTAAGAGATTCTTAATGAGGTTTACTTCACATTTTTTAGGAGAATTATTTAAGAACAATTAAAAGGTTAATAATGAAAAGTAACTTACAATTTATGTTTTAAAAGATTTTCTGTGGATCATACCCCAATAATTAAGGGTTAATCCTAAATTATTTTAATTTAATAATTTATTTAACCGGTTCATGAGCATTTCAATGAAAGATCTCCTAATTAATAACTCCTTCACAAAATAAGTTGGTTAGCTACAAGTTGAAAATTTTTATCCTGCATGAGATATGCCAAGTAATAGTTGAGTGAGGAATTCATTACATGACACGTGGGACTATGGGACCAAAATATCAAAATAATTTCATCCACTTTTTTTATTTTTTTCTCCTACCCTTTATTTCCTTTCAGTTTTTGTCCACATGATCTTATTTTGTTTGGTTTTTAATACTACGTCGAATATCTTTACGATTGTAGTCAAATAATAATTATATTAATTTTTATTGATTTATTTAATTTAAAATAATCAGTACTTTTCTTTTTTATTAATTTTAAATTATCGGAATAAAATAAACTTTTCTCTTATTGTCGGAATAAAATAAACTTTTCTTTTATGCAACTTTGAGATTAAGCTAACGTTTGAAAATATATTCTAATTAAATTTAAAAGAAAATATTTTCAAAGATTTATTTTGTTATGAAATTGATAATATTTTTAAAATTTAATCTTTAAATATGTTTAAGATTTCAAAAAATTGTCTCATGGTTTTTAGAATTTTCAAACTTTCATTTACAAAATTTTCAACTAAAATTCTATTAATTTTATAGAAATAATACCTTATCGAACTGGTCATTGATAGCGTGAGCAGTGATAAAACACAATTATATATGTTAAATATGATTTTTGCACTAATTATAATAATAAAATATTAACATGATTTGAGAAGAAACAAATGTAACTAGTCAACAAAATAATGTATGAGTGTTCATAGATCGATTATTGGTCAAAATTTAAACTAAATGAATAGACGCGACTTATAAATTACCAAGATCAAACCAAATAATATAGTTATCAATTTGATTGTTGCCGTTTTGAATTTAATTTGGTCTGTTGTTTTATGATTAGCCATATATATACACACAAAAAAAAAATAATTCATTCAAAAACCAAAAAAGGATAATTCATTTTAAAAAAATAAATTCATATATTACCACATTAAATGGTAACATGACATAATCTAATACAGATATTTAAATTATAAATAAATATGCTGAAAACATATATAAGATATTTAAAATTATTCATAAAAAAATATTATAGTATATATATATATATAGATATAAAATTTGTCGATTCAAATAGATTATTTTTTTGACTTTTCGGAACAACTCCAAACCAAATTAAATATTATCGATTTTTAAAATGTAAAATAAAATTAAACCAAATAAAAATTAATTTGGATCGATTTTTATCCAAATCGTGAATACTCATACACCCATATTTATTAGTGTTATATATATATATTATTAAATAAAATTTTAAAAGTAACAATTTATTTATTTATTTAGCTAGTTCACCAATTATAGTAGCTTGTGATTCGTGACTAATTTTAAATTCTTAAACTTCAACTTATTTCCTCTTGTTTCATAATTTTATTTTAATTTTTTAAAAAAATCATAAGCAAATAGTGTCTGCTGGAAATTGAAAATGAACGGGAGATACTTACCCAAAAAAAAATGAACAGGAGAAAAGAAAAAGGAGGGAAAGCAGGGACATAGATAGACTGTTAGGTAGTTCCACCAATAATGCCACATGTCTAATAAAAAATACAATCTCATACAACTTTTTTTGGTTGTATAAGACTCAAAATATTTTTTTTCCTACAAGTTACGTTGTGCATGTTCTATAGTTTATATTGACAGTTTTTTACAATTTCATTCGAATCAATGGTTGGTCTTAAATAATAAATACTAAGGTGGGATGATCACCAATTTGTTTACTTGTAGTAAGGGTGTCAAGTGGGCCGGGCCTTGTAACTAACCCGGCTTGGTTTGACCTAGGATTTTAGGGTTTCGGGTTTCCGGCCGGTTATTTTTTTAAAATGGGCCCAGCTAACCCGACTCGGATCAAGCCCGGTTCAGGCCCGCCAGTTAACCAGTTCGGCCCGGACCAAATACCTTTTTAAAAAAAAATTAAAAAAAAAAATTGAGATTTTGGGTCAAACTAGCCGCTGGCCCAACAGCTATATAGCCGTTTTTGGGTCCAAACGGCTAGTTTGAGCCCATTTATTAAAAAAAAAAAAAAATTAACTTTAAAAAATATTTTTTAATCCCAAATTTTTTTTTTATAAATACCCTACAACTTTCAAATCATTTTTCACACAATTTTTCACTCTCTCAAATCTCAATTCTCAATTCTCAAATATTCAATATATTTAATTTCTTAAAGTGTTCACTTTAATTTTTTAATTTT
>JAPEIP010000373.1:0-14750 GCA_026120095.1 Capsicum chinense
AACATCTTAAAGCCTCCTGCACATAAATGTGGCGTGCAACACACCCCTATACAACACTTTACTAGATGCGGCTTTCAGACATCCTAGGACACTATTGAACCTAGCTCTGATACAAAGTTTGTAACCCCCCGAATCTGGAACCCGAAATGCTACATGGTGTTCATGAACCCAAAGGACCACAAGCTAATCCATTACTGATATTTATACCTGTATACGACATAATATACTGTATAATACAGAAACATGAACTGAAAGGCCATAAGGTTCAACACTGAGATATAATATATGATAAAAATATAACATCTAGGTGGGGTATGAAATACCATAACAACTAAAATAAACTGTCTGAAATATTCTGTAGTCTGAAAAGCCGCTAAATCATAACTGAACTATCTGAATAAGGAGTAGATGGGACATATCCCCAACTAACTCCAACTAATAAATAAATTAATAAGGTAATAAAGTAATGATCATGTCCTCGAAAGATGAGGAATCACTGCTAAGTCTAACTGTTGAGACTAGAATCTACTGATACTCTGGAGCTCGTGTCACTGAACCTATAGTATAAGACACCATAGAACAAATACATCAGTACTTTGAATGTACTGGTATGCATATGAGGTAGGCTGAATGCATGGGGTTTATATGCATGAACAATACTGACTAACTGACTAAATATGAATGTAAGAATGCATTCATGAATACATAGTAACTAATACTAAGATCGTGATAACATGAAATACTGATATCTGTATAACTAAAATAACTGATACTGAGCGAATGTATCTAACAGTCTAGGTTTTGGTGGAACTAGCTGAGTTTCCTACTATTCTGAGTTGACAGTATCTGACAGTCCTAAATTTTGTTGAACTATTTGAGTTCTATTACTGAGACAGAATAATTATATCTGACAGTCCTAATTTCTGTAGCTGAAACTGTGGAAGTAGTCATCTAACTGACATGCCCTTAATAACAAAAATAAAGCTAAGTTCGGGTCCAATCTGTAACCCCAATTAGAAGGGTGTCAATACCGTGCTACTGTTAAGGATAATCTGTGAGTAACCCTCATATAACAGGTAATCTAGTGAGAACAATGGAAACCCTCATATAACAGGTTAAACCACCTCATCTACTCTTATATAGCAGGCTATGATGTCTCAACCTATGCTGGCTACATAGTTCTGGAACGCAAAAATTATTTCTAAGAATCACACCCTCATATAACAGGTGAGTTCCCATCCTTGGATTTACTCGGTGCTAATTTCTACTCCCATCTAAATAGACACTGAACGTGATTCACTAAACTGACTGGACTAAGCTAATTGAGTTTCGTTGACTGACGGAATATTACTGAGGTTTGATAACTGACTGAGATTTATTGAAGTTACTGAGTTTTCCTAAGTCATGAGACTGATTGAATTCTACTGAACATGGCTTGACTGAGAGTATCTTATGAACATGACTTAGGATTTAGGCATACAGCTAAATTGTCGGGTACAAGTACCCCCAAGACTCTATGGAAAGAAACTGACAAAGCATGACTTTCTTGAATACATGACCGACATCACAATCTATAATTCATTTATTGAGGCATTTCATCAAACATGTGATATGCATAAACTTGTACACACATGAGGATTTCATAATATCATACTAGTTGGGTACTTTTCCTTCACATAGGCATTTAATCAAACACATGGTAATCATAGTATATGTAGACAACATTATAAAACAAATAAATATCATGATTCAACTCTAATTTCATCATACAAGGGTTTAATCAAAGGTTCACATGAATCTACACCTATACTAATAAATTCCACATAAAATTGATCACCCAACATGGATTAGAATTAATCGGTCACTATTAACATGAACAAAAGCAAACCCAACATGAAATTCGTAAAGAAATCCATACACTTGAACTTTGAAAAGAGATTCTTGGGCTTCATGGACAAAAGAAGTCCATGAATGAACGCTATGCATACCTGGTAGTGAGTTTCTTGAAGTTCTTGAACTTGAAGAATTTGAATCTCTTAGTTTCTTATAAAAGATTTGGATTTTGTGGCTTAAGGATTACTCTTAGGGAGAAAACCCTAATTTTAGTGTTGTGGAAGAATAATGAAATTATGAGCCTTGGTCAGATATTACTAGGTATATAAACAGATGGTAAAGGACCAAAGAGCCCCTTTAAAAATGACTTAAAAATAACTGAATGGGATGTGCAACGGCTCGTGTGACAGTCCATCGCTGGCTCAATGATCCGTCATTTCGACCGTCGTACATGGACTAAGAAAAGGATTTACTTCCGAAGTAGCGATGGCTTACCAACGGTCCGTCGCAAGTTTGACGGTCTGCCAACCTGTCCGTTGCACCTTATCCAGAAGGTTGCCTCACTGCCTTGGCTACGATGTTCAAGGTGATGGTCCATCGCTAGGTCAACGGTCCGTCAGCCTAGCCGTCGTACCTAGGTAATTCTGACAGCTCTGAGTAAATCGTCCATAACTTTTTACACCGATACCGAATTTGGACAAAATTGGTATCATGGGAAAGCTAATTCAATTTCCCACATGACAAAAAGTGAAAATCTTAAAAATTCCACGTGTACAAAAATGGATTCATATTTCAAAGCATGTTCTAACATTCTTGAGACAAAATTCCAAGCTAAAAAAAAGTATGGGGTATTGCGATATTATGCTAAGAGGGCCGTACCGAGAGAGCCATGCCATGAGGGTCATGTCGAGAGAGCTATACCGAGAGGGTCACACCAAAAGGGCCATTCCTACATGACAAAAAGTGAAAATCTTAAAAATTCCACGTGTACAAAAATGGATTCATATTTCAAAGCATGTTCTAACATTCTTGAGATAAAATTCCAAGCTAGAAAAAAGTATGGGGTATTACAATATCATGCCAAGAGGGCCGTGCCGAGAGAGCTATGCCATGAGGGTTATGCCGAGAGAGCTATGCCGATAGGGTCAAGCCAAAAGGGCCATGCCATAAGGGCCATGTCGAGAGGGTCATTCCAAAGAATCATGTCGTAAGGGTCGTGTCCTAAAAATCATATTATTTTCTTTGAGTAGCTTCGAAGAGACAAAAATCCAAGGGCATCTCTATATTGCAATTGATGCCCATGATTGATTCAATGTCTTCAATATCCGTTAGTCACATAAAGGTGAAAGAGTCTATTGTTGAAGTATATTCTAAAGCATTTTCATATGTTTATCTGATAATTATGCAAAGATGAGAAAGTTTGGCATTGAAGGATATTCTGAAGCATTCATATCTAATTAATTCACACAAAGGCAAAACAGTCTAGTGTTGAGAGATATTCATCATCTTCAAGTGCATCAATTATTAAAGATTTTATGGCATTCACTATCGGATCTCAAGAAACATATGGTCCGAAGGATGTTTATAAGTCACTCTCCAAAAACGTATGTACTAGATTTTTTTAGAATTGGCAATACGAGGGTCATCTATAAGTCACATTATTTGAAATAAGATAGTGTGCAAGATTATCCACGAGTTGATATCCCATGGGCCATCCATAAGCTGCAAAAACATCCTAACCAGATAGTATGCAAGGTTACCCAAAGATCGTCAGTTTGAAGGTTGTCCATAAGTCACAACTAAATCCTTATAGAAAAATATTCAAAATTATCAAAATTAATAGGTCCAAGGGTTCTTTATAAGCCACGGCCTATCCAAGATCTATTATACGAAGGATTACCCAAAGACTACCAATTTTAGAGACATCTATAAGTCATATTATATCCAAGGTCGGATAGTGTGCAGGATTATCTGAGAGCTAGCGTTTTGAGGGATATCTATAAGTCATCTCTTATCCAAAGTTGTATAATGTGTAGAATTAATCAAAAGCTAGCAACTTAAAGGTTATCTGTAAGTTACCTTATATCCAACATCAAATAATGCGCAAGATTATTCAAAGATATATAATTCAAGGGAAATCTATAAGTCGTATCAATGCAAAAGATACGCAATACTTATCCAAGATCACATGCAAAAGATGATTATTGATAGCCGAAAGCGTTATCATTCCAAAAATGACAAGCATCATAGGTGATCAAAAAGGTTGCCATATCAAAATAAAATTATGTGGTTTTGGGGACCGCTCTAAAAAAAGTGTCGTAGGTGCCCAAAAGGTCCACCCCCCTTTGAAGAAAATTTTCAACCATTAAAATAACTATTTATCCAACAACCAAGAAGGTTGTTTTGTTGATTATCACAAGAATTGTCTCCTTCCTGATAGGTACATGGAGAGGATGGCATCTTTTCTAATAGCAACTCACGCGGAGACATAGTAAAAACTATAGATCCCTTGGTGAATTATGTTTATCATTAACAGTTTTATTTGAGATAATGTCGAGAGCATCCGAAAAAGATGAAATCTCAAAACGAAATCACAGGTGCGGACTACTCCAAAAAAGAACGTAGCACAACGTGGAACTTTTTCTTAGCAGTGAACTGGGACATAGTTCGAAGAGAAATATCAAAATCTTTGAACGCGAACTAAAAGACGACTTCCATCACTATCAAACCATATTCTATCAGAACGAATATGGGTATTTTGGTATTTTTATTTCAGTTTCACTTTCGGAGTACTTTTAAACTCACACCGAGGGTAACCTTCTCTTTTCTTCAAATTAGAGTGACAACACACTCAGAGTTTGGAAATTATATCCAAGTAAAGTCTTACCTATGGATGTAAATATATCCACATTCATGGTTAAGAGGTTACAAGCCTCTTTTGCATAATTGTTTGTCGCTTATCTTAAGCTAAAGATCGTCTAAAATAAAGGAAAATCTTTTCTACCGATCGAGTCGAACTACAAGCAGTCTGATTCCCCGAGTCTCAGGAATATGTAGGCTGAGCTCTGTATAGAAAACTCGATTGCATTTCAACCTCCCCCCAATCTGCTTATTCTCCTGCTTTTCTATTACACTAAAATTCAAAATCGGGATAGCTCGTGCATTCATGGAAAATTGTGCTAAAAAATCAAGCTTCGTGAACTACAAGTGGCCTGAATTCTCATATAACCTAGGGTATGTAGGAAACCTGATACCGAGGTCTATCCATTACTCCATGGAACTCGTGCGAAAACCAACTTCTTTCAAAAATAAATTTATGGTCAGACAAAAATTAGAAATGTCAAACTCCTTTTGCCCAGGGTTACTTGAATCCACCCTACCCAAAGGGAGGGGGCAATTTTTGAAACTTAATTTTACCCTTCCCGACTATCTTAATTTCGAGCTTTTTCGATTTCAAATAAAATTACAACATTTGTTTTATCCAAATAAAAGACTTCCAAAAGTATTTATTTGGGCGATTTTATCATTTTAAGTAACAATTATATATTTTTGTAATCGCATATACTAAATCATATAATTTCGTTACTTAAATAATTATTTTATGAAAAAATTAAATTTTAATCAAGGGTTATCTTGAAAATTAATTCAAAAGGTTAAAATTTTGATTCAAATATAATTTAGTCTCAAAAATAATTTATTTTGAAAAATATTTATTTGATTTTATCAAGTCAAGAAGCTCGAGATTAAACGAAGTATTAATTCGTATCAAATTTCAATTTAATTTATTCTATCTATTAAATTTGGCCATAATTAAAATCAAATTGGTCACAATTGCAACGCAATTGGGGTTATTTCATTTTTAATTTGATCAAAATTTGAATAGAATAAGCTAATTCTAATCTAATTGGGATTATTTTTAAAATAACCCTCAAAATATTATCAAAATCCCTAAATACCTTTTCTCTTAGATCAACCCAAACCATCACCCAATAAAATAAATGCGCCCCATCCTAAAACAATACAACAACCATCAGCCTGCTCAAGCAACCCATTCAACCGACCCAGACTAATTCCCATTCCCTTTCCCTTAACCCATTTTAATGTTGGTCAGCAACAATACACGTCCAATCCCCCAGTTTAGAAAAAAATAGCAAACAACATCAACTCACAACCGATAAAGACAATAGAAGAAACCCATTTCAATAATAGCGACCCCATAATAGCAAAAAACAGGAGCAACAAACGTTTGAATTTTAAAATTCAAAACAGTTTCAAAATTCTCTATAAATACGCATCTATGTAGAGAGAAAGGGGAAGAATTCTTTGGGGGGTGTAATACCCGTACTTTTTCTTAGCTTGAAAATCATTTCAAGGAAGTTAGAACTTGCTTTGAAATAATAATTCATTTTTTACTCACGTGGTATTTCCATAATTTTAACTTACTATCACATGGGAAATTGAATAAGCTTACCAACGATATATAATTCGTGCAAATACGACACCCGGGCGAAGAGTTAGAGCCTTTCTAGTGAGACAGTGTTTGACATGAGCCTTCAGCGCATCGAGGAGATAGCTCAAATGGCAATTGTCAAATTCCAGTGTTGTTCCGTGATACTGAAGCATCGCACCAAACTTCCAAGTCATAGACAAGGTGGCAATGCGATAGCTTCGCATTCCGTCACCATCCAATTTCCCATTTGTCAATTTTCAGTGACACAGCACGATAACGCCGCGTCGCGCCAAAGGCCCAACTCGGGAAATTTTACTGAAAATTTAATGATGTGTCCAGGATTAAAAGGTCAACTTTCTACCCCTATATAATACTTTGAACACGTGATTCAGACACTTTTTACCCAAAACATAATAGTTTCTCTCAAGTTTATCTCAAGAACAAACTAGGGTTTCTGTTGGGGAGGCAAATTTAAAAAGATTTCACCATCAATCTTCACAAAATCATAATCAAAGGTATGCATAGTGTTCATTCATGGGATCCTTTCATCCATAAAGTCCAAGAATTCTTTTTAACTACAAGTTATGGATTTTCTTCATGTTTTCATGCTTTGTATATTCTCTTTCATGTTGATAAATGAGGAATTGATTTCTATACCATGATTTGATGATAAATTCCATGTGGGTTGATTAGTATAGATAAAGATTTTCGAAATCTCATGACTAAAATCTTGTATGATGGAATTGGAATTGAAGAATAATGTTTAATTGTTGTATAATGTGATTTACATGTACTATGCCTGCAATCTGTTTGATTAAATGCCTAGATGAAGGAAAATTGTCTAACTAGCATGATATCATGAAATACCCATGTATGTACAAGTTTATGCCTATTTTATGTTTGATGAAAGGATCCTATGAATGTAGTAAGTATTATGAAGTTAGTCAAGTCTTCAAGTAAATCATGCTATGTTAGTTTCCTTCTATCGAGTCCTAGGGGTACTTGTACCCAAAATATTAGCTGTGTGTCTAGGGCCATGTCATGTATTCTCGATACTCTCAGTCAAGTTATGAACTCTTAGACTTCAGATAGTCTTATGACTTAGGAAAAATCTTCATGATCTCATGACTCAGTTAGTTGTCAGATATCAGTAGTATTTCGTTAGCCATGCAAATTTAGTAACTCATTCTATGCTCAGTCCAATTCAGTAAATCATGTTCAGTGTCAAATTAGATGGGAATAGGAATTAGCACCGAGTGAACCCAAGGGTGGGGACTCACCTGTTATACGAGAGTGTGATTCCTAGAAGCAATCCGTGCATTTAAGAACTATATAGCAAGCATAGGTTGAGACATCGTAGCCTGCCATATGAGGTTAGATGAGGTGGATTAACCTGTTATGTGAGGGTTCCCACCGCTAGAGTTACCTGTTATATGATGGTTAATCACATATTATGCTTACCAGTAGCGCGATACTGACACCCTTCTAATCAGGGCAGAGATTGCACACCAGCTCAGCTATTATAGCATATTTATGTCATGTCGATTAGATACTGCTTCCCATAGTTTCATGTTACAGAATCAGGACTGTTAGATATTGTCAATCAGTCTCAGTAATAGAACTCAGATAGTTCTTCAGATTTTAAGACTGTCAGATACAGTCAACTTAGTTACAGTATGGAACTTAAATAGTTCTATCAGATTCAGGACTATCAGTTACAGTCACCCACGTTATCATTTATATTTAGATACAGTCACCCATGTTATCATTTATTTCATATTATTAGTATCCAGACTTAGTAGTCATGCTACCACGGTATCAGTATCATGTTATCACATTATCAGTTATAGTTATGTATTTATGCATATATTCTCACGTTCATGTTAGACAGTCAGTTAGCATTATTCATGCATGCAAACCCTTGCATATAGCCTACCTGACATGTATACTCGGTACATATGTACTAAAGCATTCGCGCTATAGTGCTTTCTTTTTATGTTACACCATAGGTTTAGAGACACGAGTTCCAGATCAGCAGTAGATTCCAGATTCAGCAGTCAGAGTAGAAATGACTCTTCATCCTTCGAGGATATAATAATTTTTCTAGTATCTCATTGATTAGCTTATTAGTTGGATTTAGTTGGGGATATGTCCCATCAACTCCTTATTCAGATTCTTCAGATAGTAAAGGCTTTCAGACTAGATGCAGACTAGATTCAGACTAGATACAGACTATCATGTTTTAGAATTCAATTTTGTTTTGGGTATTCTATTACCCCACACAGATGTTACGTTATTCAGTTATGTTTATGATCAAATCTCATGGCCTTTCAGTACATGTTTCCATATTATTATGTTATCTTATACAGTATACAGGTACAGATATCAATCATGGGTTAGCTTGTGGTCCTTCGGGGTCATGAGCATTGTGTAGCATTTCGGTTCAGCAAATTGGGTCGTTACAAACTTGGTATCAGAGCCTAAGTTTCAATAGAGTCCTAGGAAGTCTGAAAGTCGCATCTAGTAGAGTCCTGTACATGGGTGTATTGTGTACCACATTTATGTGCAAGAGGCTATGAGATATTTTAAGAACAGTTTCCCCTCTTTTAGTATTCATGTCGTGCCTGTGAGCATAATAACAAGTCAGTCTCTCAGTCTAATCCGCTTCTTCTCTTAATTTCAAAACATGCCTCCTAAGAGAAGAAATCAGCTAGCCCCTCAATCCGAAGAACCTTTGGGCGATCATGTTTCTTATGTAGAGTTCAGGACCATATTTACCACTCTTGCTCAATCAGTCGCTACTCATAATAAATAGACAACAATTATTTCGGCCAACCCAGTGGCCAACTCAGCTGCAGCGTGAATTCAGGACTTCACTCGAATGAATCCTCCAACCTTTCTCGGGTCTAAGGTAGATGAAGACCCTCAGAAATTCTTAGATCAAGTTCATAAAGTGACAGACACCATGGGGATGACTACTGTTGAGAGTGCTGAGCTAGCTGCATACCAGTTGCATGATGTGGCTTATGCTTAGTTCAAACAGTTGAAGTCCGACAATCAGATGATGTAGGTCCTATAGAGTAGGAGGAGTTTGTCACTACTTTCTTAGATAGATTTTTTCCCCAAGATCTTAGAGAAGCCAAGGTGCTAGAGTTCATCAACCTCAGGCAGGGCAATATGACAGTCAAAGTGTATTCTTTTAAGTTTACTCAATTAGCCAGGTATGCCCCTCATGTGGTTGCAAACAATAGATCCAAGATGAGTAAGTTTTCTTCAGGGGTGAATGATAGCGTGGTTAATAAGTACAGATCTACCATGCTGAATAGTGACATAACCTTAGCTAGACTTATAACCCATGCTCAGTAGATAAAAGAGCAGAAAATTAAGCAGAGGGAAAAGAAGAATAAGAGAGCGAAGATAGGTAGTTTCAACTTTGCTCAGCCTAAGTCAAAAAGAGGAAATTGTTTGCACTTTTGTCCTAAGTCATTAGTTCCAGCTCCCTCTACAGCCAGTGCTCCAGTTCCTAAGTTTAGAGAGGGTAAAAAAGATAGAGCACCAGGCTCTAAAACCCAGGGCAGTTTTAGTAGTGCCCGCACCTATCCTCTTTGCCAGACTTGTGGTAAGCACCATCAGGGTATTTGTAGAGTGAGTAGTGGCATTTATTTCAATTATGGTAAGCCAGGCCACAGATTTAGAAACTGTCCTCAGCCAGGTCCTCAGATTCAATAGAATCGCTCTTCAGCTCAGTTGGGTCGCCCAAATTAGCAAGGTGCCACTTCCAATAATACTAGCAGGCAATACCCAAATCATCTCTATGCTCTTCAAACTCAACAAGATTAGGAAATTTCTCCTAATGTAGTTACTAGTACATTACAGATCTTTTATTTGCATGTTTACACTTTGCTAGATCCAGGAGCTTTCTTGTCTTTTTCTACTCTTTATATAGCTGTTGATTTTGAAATCAGTCCCAAAATTCTAGCAGAGCCCTTCTCAGTCTCTACCCCAGTGGGTAAAACCATCATAGCCTAGTGGGTATACAAGAACTGCCCGGTTATGATATTTTAGAAAGTCACGTCAGTAGATTTAGTCGAGTTAGAGATGACTAATTTTGATGTCATTCTCGGTATGGATTGGCTTCATTCGTGCTATGCCACAGTCCACTGCAGAAATAGAATAGTGCAGTTTTAGTTCCCAAATGAACCCGTCCTAGAATGGAAGGGTAGTGTATCCGTTTTCAGGGGTCAACTTATTTCCTACCTTCGGGCAAGAAAAATGATATCTAAGGGATGTGTTTATCATTTAATTCATATTACAGATTTCAGTTATGAGGCTCCCAGTCTCAAATCAGTCCCAGCAGTAAATGAATATTCTGATGTCTTTTCCAAAGATCTTTCAGGAATTCTTCCCAAAAGGGAAATAGACTTTGGTATTGATCTTCTTTCAGACACTAAGCCTATCTCTATTCCATCATACAAAATGGCACTAGCAGAACTCAGAGAACTAAAAAAATAGTTGATGGATCTCTTAGATAAGGGATTCATCAGACCCAGCATTTCCCCGTAGGGCACACCAGTCTTATTCGTGTGCAAGAAAGATAGTTCACTCAGAATGTGTATAGATTATCATCAACTCAATAAAGTCATAATCAAGGATAAGTATCCTCTTTCCAGAATCGATGACTTGTTTGACCAACTTAGGGTGCCAGTTATTTCTCTAAGATAGACCTTAGATCCGGCTATCATTAGCTCCTAGTTAGATAATGTGACATCCCAAAAATAGCTTTTTGTATGCAGTATGGTCACTTTAAATTTCTAGTCATGTCATTTGGTCTTAACAATGCCCCAGCCATTTTCATGGAATTGATGAACCGTATGTTCAAGCAGTACTGGATATGTTCGTCATAGGCTTCCTAGATGATATTCTGGTCTATTCCCGCACTGAGCGTGATCATGCAGACCATCTCAGAATAGTACTCCAGACTCTCAAAGATCATCAATTATTCTCTAAATTTAGTAAGTGCAAATTTTGGCTAAGTTCAGTAGCATTTCTTGGCCATATTATTTTCAGTGATGGCATTAGAGTAGATCCTCAAAATACCAAAGCAGTAAGAAACTAGCCTTGCCCTATCTCTCCATAGATATCAGGAGTTTTTTACGTCTGGCTAGTTATTACAGATGGTTTGTTGAGGAATTTTATTCTATTGCATCTTCTATGTCCAGATTGACTCAGAAGAAAGTCAAGTTCTGTGGTCAGATTCATGCAAGAAGAGTTTTTAGGAATTGAAGACTCGACTCACCTCAGCTCTAGTTTTAGCTCTTCCTACTAGTTTAGATAGTTTTGTAGTTTATTTTGATGCATCTAGAGTGGGTTTAGGTTATGTCCTCATGCAGCATGGTAAGGTCACAGCCTACGCCTCCAGACAGCTCAAACCGCATGAGAGGAATTATCCTACTCATGATCTTGAGTTAGCAGCCATAGTTTTTCCTTAAAGATTTAGAGCCATTATCTCTGTGGATTTCATGTAGACATCTTCACAGATCATTAGATCCTTCAGTATATTGTTTCTCAAAAAAATCTCAATCTTCGTCAGAGAAGGTGGTTAGAGCTCTTGAAAGATTATGACATGAGTGTCCTCTATCATCTGCGCAAGGCTAATATAGAAGCCGACGCTCTCAATAGACTCTCCATGGGTAGTGTTTATCATGTTGAGGATAGTAAGAAGAAGTTAACTCAAGAAGTATACCAGCTTACAAGACTAGGCGTTCGCTTAGTTGATTTTTCAGAGAGTGATGTATGAGTTCAGAGTATTTCAGAATTATCTCTAGTTTCTGAGGTGAAAGAAAAGCAAGATAAGGATCCTAGCCTTGTCAAGCTAAAAGAGTTAGGTCAGAATTAGAAAATAGAGATTTTCTCCCAAGAAGAAGATGGTGTTCTTCGTTGTTTGGGTCGTCTTTGTGTTCCAGACATAGATGACTTAAGGCAACGAATTCTTGCAGAAGCACATGGCGTGCATTACTCTATTTATCCAGGGGCCACTAAGATGTACCATAATTTGTGGGAAATCCATTAGTGGAGGGGGATGAAGAGAGATATTGCAGAATTTATGGCTAAGTGCTCTACATGTCAGCAATTTATGATAGAGCATCAGAAGCCTAGTGGTCCTATGTAGGAGTTCAATATTCCTACTTGGAAGTGGGAAGTTGTGAACATGGACTTTGTGACGAATTTGCCTCAAACTCGTCGTCAGCATGATTCAGTCTGGGTTATTATAGACAGAATGACCAAATCATCTCTTTTTTTTCCAGTTCATACCTTTTATTCAGCCAAGGACTACGCCAAGCTCTACATTAAGGAACTAGTCAGATTGCATGGTGTTTCATTATCTATTATCTCAGACAGAGGTACCCAAATTCATCTCAGTATAACCTTTCATCCTCATATATATGGTCAAGCAGAAAGGACCATTTAGACTTTAGAAGATATGCTAAGGATGTGTGCAATTGATTTCAAGGGAAGTTGGGATGACCACTTGCCTTTGATTGAATTTGCATACAACAATAGCTATCATTCCAGTATTCAGATGGCTCCATTCAAAGATCTCTATGGTAGAAGATATAGATCTCCAATCGGTTGGTTTGAAGTTAGTAAGGCCTTAGTCATTGGTCCTGACTTAATATTTGATGTCTTAGAGAAAGTTTAGTTAATCAGAGAAAGACTTCAGGCTTGTCAGAGCCGACAGAAGTCTTATGTAGATGTTCTTAGAAAAAATATCGAGTTTGAGATTAGTGACTATGTCTACCTCAAGATATCTTCTATGAAGGGAGTGAAGAGATTCGACAAGAAGGGAAAGCTCACTCCCTGATATGTCGGTCCCTTCAAGATTCTTAGTCGTTTCGGTAAGGTAGCTTATGAGCTCAAATTTTCTTTAGATCTAGCCTCAGTTCATCCAGTCTTTCATGGCTCTTTGCTCAAGAAGTGTATAGGTGACCCATCAATTACAGTACCTATTCAGAGCATTGATGTTTAGAACAACCTCTCTTATAAAGAGATTCCAATTAAAATCCTAGACTATCATACTCGTAGATTGAGGAACAAAGAAGTCCCTCTAGTTAAAGTTCTTTGGCAAAATCAGTCCGTCGAGGGAGATACTTGGGAAGCAGAAGCAGATATGTGTACCAAGTATCCTCACCTCTTCCCCACCAACTCAGATCAAGCTCAAGGTAATAGTTCTCCTTAAACTTACTAAGTTTCATGATTAGTGTACATCACTAACTTAGTATTTAGTCTCATGTTCATGTTCCCATTATAAGCTTGGTATCAAGTACCACCGCATATTCAGTCATACATTCAAGTATCAGATCAGTTATATAGTTATGCATTGCATCAGACATGCATTCTCATTATGAGAAAACTTAGTTCTTCAGAACTTTCAGCTATGTATTTATGAATCAGTTACGCATGCATCAGATATGCATGTTTGTTATGTTATGTTCAGCTTATCAGTCACGTCCATCATGAGATCATGTTCCAGTTATTTATGTTCAGATCATTATTTCCCCTCTCAGTCAGTCTCATTCAAGGATGAATGTTCTCCAGAGGGAGATATTGTAATAACCGTGCTTTTTCTTAGCTTGAAAATCATCTCAAGAATGTTAGAACTTTCTTTGAAATAAGAATTAATTTTTTATTCACATGGTATTTCCATAATTTTCACTTCTTATCACGTGGAAAATTGAATAAGCTTTCCAACGATATATAATTCGCCCAAATCTGACACACGGGTAAAGAGTTAGAGCCTTTTTAGTGAGACAGTGTTTGACCTGAGCCTTCAGCGCATCGCGGAGCTCAAATGGCAATTGTCAAATCCCAGTGTTGTTCCACGATACTGGTACGTCGTGCCAAAATTTCAGGTTGTAGATAAGATGGAAACACGATAGCTCCGCGTCGCACCACCATCCAATTTCCCATTTGTCAATTTCCAGTGACACGATGCGATAACGCCGCATCGCGTCAAGGGCCCAACTCGAGAAATTTTACTTTAAATTTAATGACATGTTCAGGGTTAAAAGGGTCAACTTACTACCCCTATATAATTCCTTTAACACGTGATTCAGCCATTTTTCACCCAAAACATATTAGTTTCTCTCAAGTTTATCTTAAGAACTAGCTAGGGTTTCTATTGGGGATTCAAACTCAAGAAATTTTCACCATCAATCTTCACGAAATCACGATCTAAGGTATGCATAGTGTTCATTCATGGGCTCATTTCATCCATGAAGTCCAAGAATAATTTTTAACTACAAGTTATGGATTTTTTTCATATTTTCATGCTTTGTATGTTCTCTTTCATGTTGATAAATGAGGAATTGATTTCTATTCCATGATTTGATGATAAATTCCATGTGGGTTGATTAGTATAGATAAAGATTTATGAAATCTCATGACTAAAACCTTGTATGATGGAATT
>JAPEIP010000373.1:24036-51277 GCA_026120095.1 Capsicum chinense
AGGCTCAAGGTTTCACCATTTTTCTTCAAGAATTTAGCAACCAAGGTATGTCAAGTGTTCATCCAAGGGTTCCTTCCACCCTTGGAGTCCAAGAAACTATTTTAAACTTCAAGTAGCTTGATTTCATGCTTTTCATGATTTGGATTCAAGTGTATTCATGATTATAATGTTGATTGGATTTCTATTCCATGATTAAGTACAAGATTTATTTAAAAACAACTATCATGTATGTAGTATCATGTGAATTCATGTTAAAGCTTTGAAATTGTGATGCTCATGTGTTTATTAGTACTATGTGCATATACAATGTCTTCCAAGTGTTTGATGAGTTATTCATAAGAATTATATCATAATATCATGTATTTAAGTTCATGGCATGCAAGTGTTTGCTAGAAGGTCCCAATGAATAAATGATGATCAAGTAGTTATTTTATCATGTTTCAAGATTGTGTCATGTCTTATAATTTATACTATCAAGTCTTAGGGGTATTTAATACCCGATAATTTAGTTGATTACCTAGTGTTATGGTCAGTCTCTGGATAGTATCAGTCATGTCACGATCAGTAGTACTCTCTGTCAGGTACAGAACTCAAGAAAAACTCAGTAGACTCGGTATCAGTCCAGTCCAGTCCAGTATTCAGTTCAGACCTTAGTAAATTCAGTCAGTTAACAGAATTCAGTATTATTCTGTCAGTCAATGGAACTCATGAACTCAGTCTAGTTCAGTTAGATAGTATAATCAGTAACAGTTCAGTCAAAGACTAGTATAAACTAGAAATTAGTTCAGTGCTTATTCAGTTGGGAGTAGGATTCAGCACCGAGTTAGCCCAGGGATGGGGGTGTTCCTACCTGCAGAGAGTTTGACCCTTAGTAGCAATCCGTGCATTATAGAACTACGTAGTCAGCGTAGGTTGAGATATCTTCCTGCCAGATATTATGAGGGTTGATACATCTCATTCGAGTTTTTCTGCCAGCGAGGGTTAACGAAAGAGCTTCCTATCAGAGAAAGTTAACTCATAGCTTTTCTTTACTCGTGGCACAGTATTGGCAACCTTCTAACTGAGAGTGTAGGTTGGACCCCAATCTATTTAGAAAGGGGTATGTTGGTTAGATGATTACCTCCTACGATCTCAGTTTCAGATTCAGTCTCAGTACAGAACTTAGTTCAGTTCTACAGATTCAGGACTGTCAGACACAATCACTCCTTTCAGTACGAAACTTAATATAGTTCCACAGAATTAAGACTGCCAGATACAGTCATTTAGTTATCAGTAATTTAGTATTAGTATACTCATATACCAGCTAATCAGTATTCAGACTCAGTATTCATTGTTATCACGATCTTAGTTACAGTATATGTATTGATGCATGTATTCCAATTCAATTATATTCATGTCATTCAGTCAGTATTGTTCATGCATATGAATCCATTTATTTTAGCCTACCTCACTTAGCATACCAGTACATTCAAAGTACCGATGTATATTTTTCTCTTGCGCTATGATGTCTTATATCATAGGTTCAGATGCACGAGCTCTCGATAATCCTTAGCAGTTACAGATTTTCAGTAGTCAGAGTTAGTGGAGAGTCCTCATAGTTTGAGGACATGATTATTATTTTAGCATTTCAGTTTTATTTTAGTAGCCGAAGTTAGTTGGAGACTTGTTCCATCAACTCCATATTTCAAACAATTTAGAGGCTTTTCAAACTAGAGAATTTTCAGACAGATATTTCAGTTTTGGTATTGTTATACTGTATTCAGTTTTATTTCAGTATTGAACCTTATGGCATGTTTTCCGCCTAATTTCCGCATATTACAGTATTATCATTCAGTTAATACAGCAGGTACCAGTCATGGGTTAGCTTGTGATCCTTCGGGATTATGAGCATCGTGTAGCGTCCGGGGTACAGACTCGGGCATTACAATAACACTCCTACCCGACATACCTTGTAATTTAATATTTACGCATTCTCCATACCCTTTTATCTAAGGTCATGTCCTTGGTAAGGTTGCACGATGTCCTGTATAATCACCCCTCCCAATACTTCTTCTGACCTGCTATATCCAACCTCCCGCACCTCTTCATTAGGATGTCTGTACCTCATCTTTTTACATCTCCCAACAATCTCAATCTCATTTTTCTTATCTTGTCCAAACAATCTCAATCTTAACACTTAGTTATAATTAGAAATCTCTAGGGTCAGGAGATACATACAAATAATATTTTGGATATTAGTTTAGAATTTGCGGGGTGTTACAAAACCCTAAACGTCAAATTAGAGTTAGACACGATAAACACAACTAACACTAAATCCTCAAAAAAGCAACATAAATCTCCTACTCAACTTACCTTCTAATATAATATATATACACATCCTCCAATATATATACTTATCTAAGGTCATGCACTTGGTAAGATTGCACGATGTACTGTCTAATTACCTCTAAACTTTATTAGTCTAGCTCTACCTCTCCTTATACCTACTAGATTAGACCTCTCATACCTCTACATTTGAATGTTTTCACCTCATCTCTTTACATGTCTAATCATCTCAATCTCATTTTTCTTATCTTATCCATCATGGAGGTCACTCTCAATTTATCTTGAATAACCTTATTCCTAATGTATTGCACCTAGCATGCTCGCGCATCCACCTTAATATCATCATATCCACAATACACATCTTTTGAACATAAAATTTTTTTACTAGACAATACTTCACCCCATAGAATAATATCGGTATCTTCTGAACATGGAAATTTTTGACAGAGCAACACTTCAGCCCATACAATAATATCGGTCTAACCACTCCTTTATAAAATTTACTTTTAAGTTTTGGTGGTATCTTTTCATCAAGCACGACTCTGAAGCCAAGCCTTCACTACATCTATTACGCACCACTACGATGCGTGATATCATCATTAATGTCCCTACTTTTCTGGATTGAGCAAAGATCCTTGGAATTGTCTCTCTTAGGGATAGACTGTGTGTCAAGCCATACTTCCATGCATGTCTTATGTAACCTCTCACCGAATTTGTACTCCAAATACTTTATTTTGGTCCTACTCGATGTAAATCCTTTAGCTTCTAGAGTTTGTATATACATTTTCAACCTAGCATTAACTCTCCTATGCACATCATTAATCAATACTATGTTATCTGCAAAAAACATACATCAAGGCACTTCATCTTGAATGTATCGCGTCAATTCATCCATTACCAAGGCAAAGAGGAACAAACTAAGAATTAATCTCTAATGCAACCCTATTTCCACATGGAAGTGCTCCAAGTCTCCTTCTTCCATTGTAACACACGTTTTAGATCTATCAAACATGTCCTTTATCGACCTAATCGATACACCTTTAGCCTCCTGCCTCTCCAAAGGACTTTCCTCGAAACTTTATCATAGGCCTTCTTAAGATCAATGAACACCATATGTGAGTCTCTCTTCTTTTTTGATATTTTTTCATCAGTCTCCTCAGAAGATGGATAACTTCCATAATTAATCTCCCCAACATGAATCCAAATTGATTCTCGAAAATGGACACAACCTTCCTCACCCTAATCCCCCTATACTTTTTCAAACTATTATAGTATGACTTTACATTTTGATACCACTATAATTGTAACAATTTTGAATATCGCCCTTGTTCTTGTACAACAGGATTATTGTACTCAACTTTCATTCTACAGGCATCTTAGCCATTTTAAAATGACATTGAACAACTAGATCAATTACTTCATACCTACCTTGTATGTACTCTTTCAAAACTCCACCAAAATCTCATTAGGTTAGATACCTCTACCTCTACTCATCTTGTAATAGTGCATGTCACCTCTTAAACCTTAGTACACCTACAATACCCTAAATGTCTTTATCTCTTAGAGTGCTCCAAATCACCCAGCATAATGACTCTATCCCTTCTTCGTTCAATAGAGTCATTGTTCAACAAGAATTTTGTCAAAATGTTTTCGAACAGGACTTTTTATTTTATTTTACTTGTACGTTAAAAATAATAATAATTTTATAAAGTATTAAGAAATTATAAAAGAACAAATAAAGTAACTACAATTCAGTAAGGATTGAGTAGATTGGATTATGACCCACATATTAGTCTATTTCGATCCAAATAACTTTTGAACAGGTTAATAAGTCGTTCATTTATTAACTCCCTATCTACACTGGCACCAAACCCCCCTTTAAATTGGCATTAGTTTGGTTTATGAAATAGGGTGTCGACCTAGAATTGTGAACAACTTATTTTCTTCTTTTTTTTCACATCAATTTGGACCAAACCATTGCTAGTTTCACTTGTGGTCACTAAAATTTACTATTTGAAATGCTAAACTTCCATGACACATTTATAACAGTAAATTCATTAAACTAATTATTTGTAATACTAAAATCACAAATTAATTATAATATAACTAATTACCTTTATCAATGACGTGGCAAGAAGAGTAAAAATAATTCTCTACATGAGCGTGAGAGGGAAAAAATTAGAATTAAAAAGTAGACCAAACGAACATGCATTATTTTCTAATTTAGATACTATATGACTAATTACTTTCTAAGAAAATTAGACTAATTAAGAGAAATCTATTGTTGAGGGAGTCATCGCCTGTCGACTGGTTCCTCCATTTATGTAATTAGTTACATTTGAATAAGATTAGGGGTAATGAATCCCCGACAAAGTTAAGCTGTAAAAGTGAATTTTGAACAAGTTTAGATTTGAAATTATGTAAAAGTGAATTTTGAACAAGTTTAGATTTGAAATTATATAATTGATAAGATATATTATGTATTACAATATAAATATATAAAATTTACATATTCTAAGTATCTGTTATCTTAACTTCATTTCGCCGCATGAATTTGAGAAATTTGCGCCATACATAATACGTGCACACCCGTCCACATGGATCCTCCACTGCACATATAAACTCAACATTTCGGTTCGGAATATAAATAAATATGTAAAACTAAGATCACTTAAATTTTAAAATTTTAATTTTAAATTCATAATAATTAGTGGATTCAATAATCAAAAGCTAAATTAAGTTAAAGCTCTTTCAACTTCATTTTGAATCTGTCTACTTAGAGGAATACAGGTGATCAATCTCATCAAAAGACCGGCTTCACACTATTTTCGAGTCATTTTCATCCCCCTAAAGCTTAAAGAAAAAAAAATTCTCACTTGATCAACAAATAAATCTTTAGATATGTAAACATTAGGAGATGTTTAGACATGTGATAATTTATTGTTTATGATAATTTAAACAAAACTTCAACTTTAATTATAATCAAATCCAAAATTCACTTGAAGGTAATATTTCAGTTCAAACTTGTGATTTAAATTTTTTTTATAAAGAATTTAAAACATAACCCATATTTATTGCAAAAGTAATTGTCCAAGCCTATTTACCAGAAATTAAACTAGCTTCTTCTCGAAGTGGCCATATTTTTCAATCCGGCCAAGTTGTGATTGTTATAATTCATTGCCCAGAGTACACATCTCTGGCAGCATTATTATTTGTGAAAGAATTCTTTAATTTGACGATAATTTGAACAAGTCTTAGCTGATATCTTTTAAAATTCTTTAATTTAACGATAATTTGAACAACTCTTAGCTGATATCTTTTAAAATTGTGAAATTGGATGTTTATAAAAAGTATATATGCTTTAAAATATAACTTACATGTATAAATATAATTTCAACTTCAAATCAATATCTACAGAAATCAATGAATTCAAATTATAATTTCAAGCTTATCTCCAAAATATTCCTACTCGGAAACACATAAAATCGGAATAATGACTAGTGTAAGATATAGTGAAATATTGACCAAAAAGTGATATCTATTAAATAATTACAGCCAAGTATTAAATTAATAAAAATAATAAGGAACAAGAAAGAGGCAGTTAAAGAGAATGGAGTAGTAAACTTTATTTCATTCACTGATGTTCGTGTGTATATTACAAAATGAAAAAGACAAGCGCTATTTTATGGGTAACTTACATAAATCTCGGATCTTTAATGGGTTGTAATATTTTTCATCATAATTTTGTTAAATTATAAGATTTCTCGGAATTTAATTTTTGTGATACATATCTTTAGTTTTGATACATATGTATTGTGATACATTTATAACTGAGTGATTAGTTAAATAAGGAAACAACTGATTTTTAATTTTTACGGGAAGTAAATCATGCACAAATCATGGTATAAATACATTTGTGATGTATCTGGTTCCGGACGTATCATAATACATGTAGTACCATATGTATCATAATGATACACCTGGTAAAAATTACACAATACCAATTCAAAATTCAATCTCACACAAAAATAAATAGTTTATATATGTCAAACATATGTTAAATGTATCACGCATTTATAAATGAATCAAAAATATGAATCATAATCAAAAAGTATTTGTCATATGTATCACCAGCATTCTGACAACAAATGTATCACTCATATCTATCACCAATATATTGACAGCAAATGTATCACTCATATGTATCACCATCTATAGTATGAATATGTATCAACAAATTAACAACATTATATATGTATTAAGTGCATTAACCAAAAATATATGTATGAACGGTAAATAAATAGAGATTTTTTAGCTTCTAAAGTATGAAGATTTTTCAAAACAGTATGAATGCTTGTCAACATGAATCACCAATAAAGATTTCAAAATTTTAATGAAATAAAATTAATAGAGATGAGAAAAAAAAAATGAACTAAATTGTAAGTTGCAAATGATAAGATTTGATGAAAAAATTTTAATTTGATTTTTTTTTAGATATTTTAAAGATTCTCTCTCATTATTTACTCTTCTAAAATAGATAAATATATTACTTCCTTATTTACTAGGTGGGAATATACTGAGTTTGTTGTTGTTGTTGTTGTTGTTGTTACTTCCTTATTTAATATGTACCAAGAGGAAAACGAAAAATTCAAAATTTTGTGAAATATTTTAAAAGATAAGGGATTTTATGTATTTATATCTCTTAAGTTTGTGTTTTTATGTAAATTTTTCCTATTTTATAGCCAAATATCTTGTGGACCAAGTTCATTTATAAGGAGGTAACATAGCTTGGGCCAAAAGCAGCTGCAATAGTGTTTGGGCCAAAAGTAATACATGGGCATCCACAAAATATTCACAATACTCCTTCTTAGATGTTCATGTAAAAAAAAAACAAAAATTACACAAATACGCAACTTATGTTTTCAATATTATAAAAAATTTCAACTCCCTAAACATATTACAAAAATTCCAACATATACACAGAATGTTATGTATATGTCGGCTATGTTATGTATATTAATAGGAAGAGATAGTAAAGTAATTAAAAAAGTAGGAAAGAGTGTAATTACTTCCAAAAGGGTTGGTATTTATGTTATTTATACAAAAAGATTAGTGAACGCATTTGAGTGCTGCTTTGTTAAAAATCTTACTAGGAAATTCAGTGGGATAAAACCTTGGTTAATGAAAAAGGAGTACAATGCATATCCTTACTCCTCCTGATGAAGACCCCAATTCAAATATTCAAATGGTTCAATTTTTACATTCCAATTTTGCGTACTATTTTCTCAAGAGTTAAAGTTGGTAAAGACTTAGTGAACAAATCTATTGAATTATCACTTGAACAGATTTATTGCATATCAATGTCACCATTTCTCTGGAGATTATGTGTGAAGAACAACTTCGGCGAGATGGTGCTTCTTTCTATCTCCTTATAAATCCTCCCTTTAAGTAAACTACACATGCAACATTATCTTCATACAAGACGGTGGGTATCTTAACATCACACTTCAGGCCACATCTTTCTTTGATGAAATGTATCATTGATCTCTACCATACACATTCTCTACTTGCTTCATGAATAGCTATTATATTAGCATGATTTGAAGAAGTAGAAACAATAGACTACTTTGTAGATCGCCATGATATAGCAGTACCTCCGCATATAAATACATAGCCTGTTTGAGATCAAGCATTATGTGTGTCAGATAAATAACTGGCATTTGTATGACCAACTAGATCTGCACTATCGTTGTTAGTATAAAACAAAACAATACCAATCATCTCTTTTAGATATCACAATATATACTGAACTCTATTCTAGTGTCAACATGTAGGAGAAAAACTATACCTTGCTAGCAGATTAACAGAAAATGCTATATCGAGCCTTGTAGCGCTAGCAAGATATAAAAGTGCACCAATAACACTGAGATATGATACTTCGAGATCAAGAATCTTTTCACCCTCTTTTGAAGATCGGAACGAGTCATTACTTACCTTAAGTGATTGAACAATTATTGAAGTGCTTAATGGATGTGCTTTGTCCATGTAAAATCATTTCAAAACTTTCTCAATATAGGTAGAATGGTTGATGAAGACTCCGCCTACTAAATGTTCAATATGCAGATTAAGACAAAGTTTTGTCTTTCCAAGATTTTTTATCTCAAATTCTTTCTTTAGATATTTAATTGTCTTTTGGACCTCTTCTAGAGTTCCAATGAGATTTTTGTCATCAACATAAATATCGAGTATAACACATCATTTACATAATATTTATTTGCCAAGTAATCACTAAGACAATTATACCACATATGTCTTGATTGTTTTAGATCATATAATGATCTTTGTAATCAGATTGAATATAATTTTTGAGACTTTGAGCTATATGTTTCCTGCATTTTTAATCCTTCTGGAATCCTCATGTAAATTTCATTATCAAGTGAATCATAAAGATAAGTTGTAACCACATCCATTAGATGTATTTCAAATTTTTCATGTACAGCTAGATCGATGAGATATCGAAACGTTATTGCATCCATAACAGGTGAACATGTTTCCTCATAGTTGTCACTGGGTCTTTGAGAGAATCCTTGTACAACAAGTTGTGCCTTGTATCTTACAATTTCATTTTTATAATTTCTTTTATGTATGAAGACCCATTTATGGCAAAATGATTTACACCATCTGGGATTTAAACTACAGGTCCAAAAACCTCCCACTTAGCAAGTGAGTTCAATTCTGATTAAATTGTCACTTGTCATTTTGGTCAATCATTTTTTGTCGACATTCTTTGGAAGATATAGGTTCAAGAACCTCATTATTTTGCAGAATATTTAGTGCGATACTATATGTAAATATATTATCATAAGTTTTGATCGATTCATGAGTGGAACTTATTGAAATTTCTTCATTCGCTTGAATCTCGGGTTTACTGATTTCTTTAGAAATATTAGAATTAATCAGATCTTAAGTCTCTTCATGAAATTCTTTCATAATATCATCTTTATCATTTTTCATGCTTCTTTTGGCCAACTGATTTTACATCGCTGAAATTTAAACTACAGGTCTAAAAATCTCCTGCTTAGCAAGTGAGTTCAATTCTGATTAAATTGGCACTTGTCATTTTGATCAATTTTTTTGTTGATATTCTTCGATAGATATAGGTTCAAGAACCTCATTATTTTGCATAATATTTAGTGTAATATTATATGTACAAATATTATCCATCACAAGTTTTAATTGATTCACCGGTGGAACTTATTGAAAGTTCTTTATTCACTTGAGTCTCGGGTTTACTGATTTCTTTAGAAATGTAATAATTAATCAGATCTTGAGTCTCTTCATGAAATTCTTTCATAATATCATCTTTATCATTTTTCGTGCTTCTTTTATTAGAATTTTTATCCTTCAAACCTAGCGGCCTACCATGCTTTAGATGTTTTTGTGATTCAAAAGCTATGACATTAGTGGATGGTTCTTTTGGGATATCAATTCAGACAAACACATTCACTGTAGGATATGTGACTTACTTATCCTTTTCAAATTAGTAAATGCGTCTGGTATTTGATTTGTTTGTTTCTCTAAGTGAATGATCTTCTGGACCTCATGCTCACATATTAGGGTACGTGGATAAAAATGAGATAATGATGAAATTTTTTACGCAATTTTTTTTTAGTTCATGTTTCTCTCTCTCTACTTGTGAAAATTTTATTTCATCAAAATAACAATCTACAAATCAAACAGCAAATAAATCTCCCATCAATAGTTCAAAGTAGTAAATTATAAAGAGTGACTCAAATCCAAAACATATTCCTACCTTCTCTGAGGGCCTATCTTAGTGCGCTGTGGTAGCGCTACTGGCACATATACAACACATTCAAAAATTCATAAATGAGCAATATTTGACTCATGACCAAGGACCAATTATGACGGAGAGTATTTATTGTAATGAGTTGGTCTGAGACGAACAAGTGATGATGCATGCAAGATAGCATGACCCCAAATAGTAGTGGACAATTTAATTTTCATAAGTAGTGGTCTTGATATCAATTGTATCCTCTTAATAAATGACTTGACAAGACCATTTTGAGTATGAAAAAGAGCAATAAGATTTTCAATTCTTATCCTACTCGATATACAAGAATCATCAAAAGCTTGGGATGTAAGTTCTTTAGCATTATCTAGGTGAATAGAGTTAATTGAATAATATAGAAATTATGTCCTTAATCGCATTATTTGTGTCAATAAGTTTGCAAAATGCCAGATTACGAGAAGATAAGAGACACATATGTGACCATCTTGAAGATATGTCTATTAAGACCATAAAATATCTGAATGACCCATTAAATGGGTGAATAGGTCCACGTATATCTCCATGCATACGTTCTAGAAAAAAGAGGGAATTCGACACCAACTTTCAGTGGATACAACTTAGTTATCAATTTACCTTGATAATAAGAAGCACATGAAAATTCATCACTTATAAAAATCTTCAGGTTCTTTGACGGGTGCCCAGTTGAATTTTCAATTATTTGTCTTATCATTATTGATCCAATATGACCTATTCGGTCGTGCCAAAGTACAAACATATTTAGATTAGTAAACTTCTGGTTTACAATAGAGTGTGCTTCAACTGTACTAATTTTTACATAATATAAGACAAAAGATAAAATCGATAATTTCTCCAATATATATTTATGTCCTGAGACGTTCTTAGCTTGGTAATGCTAAGGTATTCAATGTCCATTTCATATATTATCTTAACATAATGTTCATTTTGGTGTATATCTCTAAAACTTAACAAGTTTTTCAAAGATTTAAAAGAGAATAAGGTATCTTTCATAACAAGTTTTGTCCCCTTAGACAGAATTATAGTAGCTCTTCTGCAGCCTTCAATCAATTTTGAATTATCAGAGATTGTTGAAGCATTTACTTTTCTTCTAAGCAAGTAAGAAAATTATTTATCATCTTTAAATATATTGTCTGTTGTTCCACTATCAATTACACAAATATCTCCCCGATTAACCATTGATCCAAATAACATTGAGGAGTATCCATATATTATTCAAGATGAAAATATAAACAAAGTAAACACTATAGTATTATTAGAAATAACCATATTATACAAACTTTATTTATTTACAATACTGGAAAAGCACTACTAACAAGAACATAAACTTAAACAACCAACAGAAAAGTAAAATACTCAGATTATTATAGATCCATCACCGACAAGGTAATTTACATTTTCTTCAGAAATTCAAAGAAATCGGCAACATCTAAATGCATAGGCTCAATAGTATCCTCGGAGATAAAGTTTGTTTCTGCATTATTAACTATGTGCTTGAGGAATGCCTGATAGATGTCAACCAAATGCCTTGATGTACGATAGGTGTATGACCAATGTCATTTTTTCCCACACCGATAATATTTATTTTTTGTATTTTTCTTGTGCACCGCTTCAGACGTTTCACCCTTCTTCTTACATTGCTGGTGAGGAAGTTTATTGTCCAGTGCAAGTGGATCATCATCATTAAAATTTCTTCCTCGACTACGACAATGATCATAACTAGTGCTAGGACCTCTTTCACGCCTAAATTGGTGAAAAATTGCAGCATTTACTTTAGAAAATTGAGCAGTACCAAGAGGTCAACTTTCATGATTTTTCATTAAAAGATCATTATATTGTTCAGTAACAAGAAGATGCGAAATTAATTCAGAATATTTTTAAAATTTTATTTCTTGGTATTGTTGTTGTAAGAGCAGACTCGAGGCAAAAAATGAGGAGAATGTTTTCTATAGCATATCATGATTTGTGATATTTTCTCTGCATAAATTTAACTATGATTTA
This sequence comes from Capsicum chinense, assembly GCA_026120095.1. Taxonomy (NCBI): domain Eukaryota; kingdom Viridiplantae; phylum Streptophyta; class Magnoliopsida; order Solanales; family Solanaceae; genus Capsicum; species Capsicum chinense. The sequence goes on from JAPEIP010000373.1 coordinate 36,209, forward strand.
TTCAAAACAGGACAGAATTATATGTTGTTATATCTATAAAATCTTATAACCTCAAATGAGTCCATTCATAATGTGTCTATGGAAAAATGATCATTTTCAGGTGGTCATATCTATTTTTTAAATTATTTCACAGTATAAGTGAATTCTTAACAATGAGATATTCCATATTTAAGATCTCATCGAGATGATGATGGAGAAATATCATAGCTTTGGCCAGTCTTGATTAGATGCCTGATTTTCTCTTTAATGGTGTTTGCCACACCCATCGCATCTAAATGAATTTCGATATCAAGTGCCCAAGATAGGCAGATTTTTTCCGACATATCCAGGGAAATGAATTCACATTTAGATGTGTTTGACATTATTTTAAGCAAACCAAGCTCCTACCTTTATTACTTGTGTTTACTTAAGATTGTTGAGACTCGTGTTGATAACGTGTTAAACATTGAGTAAAACATCTAGTACCCCTTGAATTATGATCAAATTTTCTACTACAGACTTCAACTTCACGAGGGTCCTATTATCCCCTGAACTAAATTTTAGAATATTTTTGTTATCCTTTTTAGCTGACGTGACACCTTTTGTCAACCTTTATAGCTGATGTGGTACTTTTTACGCGAGCCTTATTTTATATAATAAACGTGTCATGTGAGCACAAAAAGGTGATGAAATTCCACTAAAATTGAGTTCAGAAAAGTAATAGGACTTCTGTGAAATTAAAATATGTCGTAGCAATTTTGATCATAATTCGAGGGGGACTGAATGCTTATCTCTTCAATAATTAAAATCAAAGTATTAAGCTAATAAAAATGATAAGAAATAAGAAAGAGGCGATTAAAGAGAATTGTTATAAAATTAACTAAAAAGTAACCAAAGTATAATAAAACAAGGGAGAGTTTTGATATATTAATATTTCACCCAACCTTTTCTACATAAAGCATAGGCTATTTATAGCCCATGCATGAAAACATGTATAACTTTCATCAAAAGGTGGTTGATGAGTAGGCTTATATGCTTAACTCAATAGTAGCTATATGGTATTCATATAGTCTTCACAACACTACCCCTTGGATGCTTATGTAAAGAAAAATTTACTGAATACGTATTTGGGTGGTGCCTCATTAAAAACGTTACCAGAAAAACCCAGTAGGATAAAACCTCGGTTAAGAAAAAAAGATTACAGCGCTTATTCTTACTCTCCCTAATAAAGACCCTAATTCAACTGGTTCAGTCTTTGCATTCCTATTTTGTGAGCCATCTTCTCAAAAGTTGAAGTTGGTAAAAATTTGGTAAATAAATTTGTTGGATTGTCACCGGAATGAATTTGGTGTACATCATATCGCCATTCTTCTGGAGATCATGTGTGAAGAATAACTTTGGTGAAATGTACTTTATTCAATCTCTCTTAATAAAGCCTCTCTTTAATTGAGCTATGCATGCTGCATTGTCTCCAAATATGACTATGGGTACCTTCATACCAAACTTCAAACCATATCTCTCCTTGATGGAATGTATCACTGCTCTCAGCTATATGCATTCTCTACTTGCCTCATAAATAACTATTATATCAGCATGACTTGAAGAAGTAGCAACAATATACTATTTTGTAGATCGCCATGATATAGCAGTACCTTCGTATGTAAATACATAGCCTATTTGATATCTTGCTTTATGTGGGTCAGATAAATAACCTGCATCTGCATGACTAACAAGATCTAAACTATCTTTGTTAGTATAAAATAGACTCATATCAATAGGCCGCTTTAGATATCACAATATATGCTTACCTCCATTTCAATGTCTACATGAAAGAAAATTGTACCTGACTAGCAAATTAATAAAATAGGCTATATGAAGCCTTGCTATTATCAAAACACATAAGTATACGAATAGCATTGAGATATAGTATTTCAGGACCAAAAACCTCTTCACCCTCTTCTGGAGGTAGGAATGAATCTTTACTCACTTCAAGTGAGCGAACAATCATTAGATTATTTAATGATTGTGCTTTGTCTATGTAAGATTATTTTAAGATATTCTCAGTATAGGCAGATTAGTGGATGAAGATCTCATCTGCTAAATGTTCAATCTGCAGATCAAGACAAAACTTTGTCTTTCCAAGATCTTTTATTTCAAATTCTTTCTTTAGATATTCAATTGCCTTTTAGACCTCTTATGGAGTTCCAATGAAATTTATGTCATCCATATAAATAGCGAGTATAACAAACTCTAATGTCATTTTCTTAATGAAAATATAAGGACAAATGACATCATTTATGTAACCTTTGTTTATCAAGTACTCACTAAGGTGATTATACCACAGATGCCCTGATTGTTTTAGATCGTATAATAATCTTTGTAGTCTAATTGAATATAATTTCTGAGGCTTTGAACTATATGCTTCAGGCATCTTTAATCCTTCTGGGATTTTCATGTAAATTTCATTATCAAGTGAACCACTCAATATTAAATACATGACATCTTCTAGTGTCAGGACTGCAGGCCAAATAAACCTTATGCTTACTAAGAAGCATATTCCACTTGATAATTATTTCTACGTCAGCATGCTAAAATAAACGTAGAATTTAGATGCTCATAATATTATATAATATTGTGTGCTATTGTACTAAAGATATCGTCGACGATATATCATTTGTATCGGTTCACATTACGACATAACTTATTAAGATCTCATCACATTATTATTTTCAGGTACCTGAACCTCTTCTGAAGGTTTCACGAAGCGTTATGTCGTTGCTCTTCAAGAACATATTGCCTCTTTATTATGATCATTTGCTCCATTTTCTTTCCAAGGATTGCTTTATTTGGAATCGATTGATCTACCATGCTTTATACATGCTATAGACTTTGTCCTTCAGGGACATATAGTAGGAGCATCGCAACTAAATATAAAATCAATTTTGAGTCATCAAATTTTTCTGGCATTTGATCAGAATTATCTTTTAAATGAGGATCGTACTAACAATAATTCTTAACATATTTCTTAGCTACTTATTATCTCCTCCTTATGTTAGGAAAAACTAACATATACTCCAATCTACTTTGGAGAATTCATCTTTGTGAATCATGGTATATCTATTAATTATATCTCGCACGTCAAAAAGCTATTAGATAGAAAATATATGGTTCCTGATCCTGAACCAATTGAGAGAGAAGAATTAATCATAATTTATTGGTCTAATGCACACAAATACTATTTTATGCAATATATATTTCAGACCAATACATTTTATCTTTATTCTCATAAGCAATGTTTAGCTATTTATATGAACCATTCAATGCTAAATCAACTTGAATATAACCAGCATTATCAAGATCAATTGTCTTGGTTATATTATCTAAAAATTATGCTCTTGACTCAATTTAATTGAGAAGGCAACTTTATGAATGTCAAATTGTAGGTTGACAATAAACATACATGTGACCATTTTATAGATGGATCATATCAGATGACGGGTGAATGAGCCCTTATTCATCTTTTACGTTTTTTAAAATTTAGAAAATTCAATCCCAACATTAACTGATTCAATTAACTTATCATGATAACAAGTAATAGTTCTTGAAGAATCTTTTAGTTCTTCATTATATGTCTAAAACTCGATATGCTCATCTTCAGAATGACAAAATCATTCACGCAATAAATAAAACTAGTAAACTTCAAATTTATTATGGCATGAGTTATTTACTAGAGTAAAAGGTCAACTACTTCGAGAGTAGTTTTCAAAATTTTATTATTGCACAATCTTACTACTTCAGGAGTAAATATCAAATTACTACTTCACAACTAAATATCAGATTCACTACTTCTGGAGTAAATTTCAAGGTACTATTATTTCAGGAGTGGATTTAAGATAAATTCCAGACTTACTATTTTGGGAGTAAATTTTAGAATAATTCTTTCTATTCCTTCTGAATGTGATTTTCACGCCAAGTGTACATTTATATGCCTTACTAAATATTATTCATATCACATTCACCATAAGGAATGGATATGTAGTTGTAACATTTATCAAACATTCTCATTCCTTGAGAATGAAAGACAATTAACAATTTATCAAAAGTTTTCATTCTTCAAGAATGAAACATAATTTTTACAACGTGCCTTAAGCATATCAAACTATGATACCTTAGGACTTCTTTCAATATTTTGCTACTTTAGAAGAAAATGGAGATATACATATAATTGTAGAGAATTTTCTCTAACATATCTTTAATTTTGAATTTACTACTTCAGGAGTAAATTTCAGATTTTCTACTTCAGAAGTATTCACATATTCTTCAAGATGAAAATATAAATAAAGTAAACATTATAGCATTACTAGCAAATAACATATTATACAAACTTTATTTATTTACAAGACTAGTGAGATACTATTAACAGAAATATAAACTAATATAACTTAACAGGAAAGTAAAATAATCAGACTATTTCATATTCATCATCTACAGGATGATTAACATATCCTTCGAGGATTGTAAAGAAATTTGAGGTATCTAAATTCATGGGCTTAACATTATCTTCAAAGATAAAGTTTGCCTCAACGTCATTATTTATTTTCTTAAGGGACGCCTGATAGTGTTTCACCAGATGCTTTGACGTACGACAGATACACGACTAGTATTTCTTTGCTCCACACTGATAACATCTATTTTCAGTGTTCGTCCTTGGCGCTGCTTGAGGAGCTTCACCCTTCTTTTTTACACTGCTGGTGTTGAGAGTCATTATTTATTGCAAGATGATCACCCTGATTAATATACCTTCCACGACCTCGACCACAACTGGGGACAAAACTTTTTTCACACCTAGTTGGATGAAAATTTGCATCATTCACTTCAGGGAATGGAGCAGTACCAGGTCGACTTTCATGATTTCTCGTTAGAAGATCATTATGTTGTTCAGCGATAAGAAGATGAGAAATTAATTCAAAATATTTCTTGAATCTCATTTCTCAGTATTGATGTTGCAGGAGCATACTCGAGGCGAAAAAAGTAGAGAATGTTTTCTCTAACATGTCGTGATTAGTGATATTTTTTCCGCATAAATTCAACTGCAATGTAGTTCAAACATCGCAGAATTATAATCAGTTATATTTTTAAAGTCCTGAAACTTCAAATGAGTCTACTCATTATGTGCCTGTGGAAGGACAACCATCTTCGGGTGGTTGTATCTTTCTTTTAAATTATTTCACAATATAAGTGGATCCTTAATTGTGAGGTATTCCATTTTCAGATCTTCGTCAAGATGATGACGGAGAAATATCATGGCCTTAGCCCTGTCTTGATTTGATGCCTGATTTTTGTTTTTGATGGTGTCTGCCAGACCATCGCATGATCGCATCTAAACGTATTTCGGCATCCAGTGCCCAGAACATGTAAGTTTTATCCGATATATCTAAGGCAACAAATTCGTGTTTAGATATATTTGACATTATTTAACAAAAATAAATATTTTCCTTTATTACATAGATTTGCTCTAAATGATAAAGACTTATAATGATAACGTGTTATAAAATTAACTAAAAAGTAACCAAAGTATAACTACTATTGATATATTAATATTTCACCCAACCTTTTCTACATAAAGCATGAGCTATTTATAGCACGTGCATGAAAACTTGTACAATTTTCATCAAAAGGTAGTTGATGAGTAGCTTATATGTTTAACTCAATAGTAGCCATATGGCATACATATGGCATCCATATAGCCTTCACAACAAGAATGGAGTACTAAACTTTATTTCATTCACTATTGTTCGTGTGTATATTACAAAATGAAAAGGCAAATGGCTATTTTATAGCCAAATGTCTTGTGGACCAAGTCCATTTACAAGTCGGCAACATAGCTTGGGCAAAAAGCAGCTGGAATAGTGCTGGAGCCAAAAGAAACCACATGGGCATCCACACAATATTCACAACAAATTCGTACTATAAGTCTATAACTGATAAGAAGTGGCTTTTAAAAAAAAAAAAATATCTAAGATTCTCTCTCTATCTGTTCTATAAAAAAAGAAAAGAAAGTTACAATATATCCTGGCCAGTTTAACATGGTTGAAATATACACATTATATTCATTGATAAAGCATATGTTATATATATGTATGTATATTAATATTACTTTATAGAGTAAACTAAATGACTAAATGTTCAAACCCATAATTATAATCCCCAAAAAGAACCAGTAATGAGAAAATTCTGAAATCCAAGTTGTAAGTATGCGAAGATATGATTTAATTTTTGTGAATTCAGATATTTAATACATGTAAATTACTCATGAATTGAGGATTAATAATGTATAAATATTCATTGAACTATTTTAGAATAATTATGTGATTTGGACAAGAAAACATTAGGTTCGTCCGAACCAGTAATTTCTACTCTAGCTCCGCCCTAATTTGTTGCAAACATTGAGCATTTGTTGTCACTTGTCTCAGCTTCATTCGGCTGGCCACATAAATTGGAGTTAAAAACCCTTGGATATTGTACACCTACGAGTAACCAGAAAAGTCCAAGGAGACATGAATCCCAAATTAAAGAGGCCGATGAGTACAATCAAAGTTTCCATAAAAGGGAAGCAAAGAGGGTACTAGTACATCAAATGATTATGTCCAAATCCATATAAAATCAAAGGCAAACACAAACACAAGAGATGGAAGAGATAAAGTTAAAATTTAAGTGCATACGAATTGATTGACTTTGTCATTTGGCAATACTTTACTGAAAAAAATAAAAATAATGAAGGATAAATTCTCTAACACCAAAAAAAAATAAAAAAATTATCGCTAACTATATTTAGCGATAAATTGGAGATCAATGATTAAAAAAAAAAAAAAATATTGACTATGAGTAATTTAACGATATACTTTTTTTTTTTTTTTTCATTTTTAGTTGTCTACTATTACAAAAACAGATTTTTATTTTTACTAATCACTATATATCAAGAAAAAACAATTATTGTTTCCCATAATTTATCCTTTAGCATTAATTACATATTTTCTATAAATTATTTTTCAAGACCTAATACTAAACACCAATTAATAAGGATAGTAGTAAAATATCTAATTCAATTTTTTTTTTTTTAATGAACTGATCATATCAAATCTAAGTGTGACAAGTAAACATGAACGATGAGAATAGAAATTCATAGCTAATTTCAATTTTTGTTTTAGGGATAAGTTCGAGGAAGACAATGGGGAGAATCTCGTGGCCATAAAGGGGCATTGATTTTAATTTGCATGCATGAACCATGAAGTGGCAATATTGAGGGCCACCTTGGGAAAGTCGTTTATATCATGAAAGAAAGTTGTAGAGGATCAAGGGTAGAAATAGGTAGTTTCCTTGTTTAGCAAACGCTTGAATAGTCCCATCAACAAAAAGACACAAGCTTTCCTCTCCTAGCTCCCTCAAAAAGCTATGACACTGACTTGTGATTGTATCACTGGTCATTTTCAGCGTTCTTTCTTTAATATGGCACCATACAATAAAAGGGTTAGTAGATGTAGGAAAACCATACACATAAATTAGCCAAAGACCAAAGATATGTTTTAATTAAAGGTCTATAGTTAAAACTTTAGGAACGTTATTGTTTTTGATAAGGAATGCTTTACATTTTAATTAAAAAGAGATTTTTGTATATAAATTTAAACTAGTCGAACCTCAAAGTCGATATGTCACGGCTAGTGAAACAAAATAAGCCATAAGCATGGCATTGTATACTTCTTCCATTCGTGCATTCGTTCAACTTTTGTTTCTATGTTTGTTTTTTCATATGATCCCTTTATTCATCTTCTCTTGGAAATTATCATATACTAATATACTATATATTAACTCCCGCTTTAATCAATTTAAGTTGTTGTAGAGATTCATAATTCTTAAAAAGTATTTTATCTCTTTTGCTGAATTTACACGAATCAAATTTGAATTAATTGAGCCAGTAAATAACAAATGTCTCAAAGTAAAGGAAAGTGATGGATGAGTTTTTAAAGGTTATAATAATATTGAATCTTGTTTGGGATCTTAATTAGCACCATAGATTTTTGTATATATAATAGGGTCATTTACGTTCAAGAAACTTCGATCGGTAAATTAATTAGTACGTAGCCCTATAAAATTGATCAGAAAGCGTTTTCCTTGATATTTAGTCAGTTACAATGTTCCGACGAGTTTAAATTTTGTGCACTATTTTGTGCACTGTTAATATTATCATATTAGATTTACATATCATAATAGGTATATCTTCATGTAAAAATATCAGTATCAATGTATATAACATAAATTCTTAATTTAATCAATGGCAAGTTTAGTACTAGGAAACATTATAGAAAATTTAAATCACTTTTCTGATCCATATGTTCTTAACTTTTCAGACAGTCTAATTATCCATTAACAGGTTTATTGACAACGGCAGTATTTCTTTGATATATTGAATATTTATTTGTCCTAAATATCAAAGGAACCAAAACATAGTATAGGTCCATAGGATGATTAGATAAGCTTTTATTTGACAGGAGTGGCAATGGGAAAGGCTTTACATAAAGATGCTGGAACAAAATCTGTTGAAATCTGGAGGGACAATTAAAATTTATTAAATTCAAAGAACCGGAGAAGTACTACGAGAATTATTGCATATCCAATGTATTGTCTTCTTATGATTAAATTACTTATCTTTCAAGGCTCAAGCTCAGAGGGTGTTGGGTACAATGTAATTTTGATGATTGACAAATTGATAAAGTGATATGAAACATGCTAGTCAAGCTGGTTCACAGACACACTGTCTCATGTAGCTGAACTTGTAGCAAAATCATTGATGATTAAAGACAAGCGTGCAAAAATCAAGGAAGGACCAGATGAGTGGTTAATTCAGATAAACTCAAGGAAATAATCATATGCTGATTTAAAGAGTTGAAGTTTGACTACAACACTAAGAAGACAAGAGTTGGAATTGAAGAAAGAGTCTCACTTGAAGTAGAACTCTATGCAATGAGAGTTCTGATTAAAGGAGGAGTTTGAAATAAAGAAGGACTCTTTTGAGAGTTGTGCTTAAATAGAAGATGTATCATCCAGAGTAACTTGCGCACTTACAGAGAGAGAAAAGGCTAAACACGAGCAAATTGAGAAAGTTTATAATTGAGAGAATTCTGATTGAAGATTCAAGTGCTGCCAGTACAAAGGAACAGATTGACGAACCTGTTTCACAGGATTAAACTTTACAGTTCATGAGTCAGTTTAAATGTATTGTTCTTATTGAGTTGTAATTTATTGCTTTCCCAGATTGATTGTTTAGGAACAACACTGAGCTGAGTTAACTTCAAGTTTGGGATAACTCGAAGTGGGTTCAACAGTCAAGGGTGATTTTTGAGTTATAGGAATTAGAGTTTATGATTCCTAGTTGAATTATAAGAATTAGAGTTTATGATTCCTAGTTATTGAGGTATAGGATTAGAGTTTATAATTCCTAGTTGAGTTATAGGAATGTAATCAGACGTTGTTGAGACTCAGAATTATTTGGTGAAATTGGGGTTAAATCCTGTAGAGGTACAGGTCGTGGTTTTTTATACCTTTTTTAGCCGAGTGTTTTCTATGTAAAAATCATTGTGTTCTTTACTTCCTATTTTATTGCTTTCTTGGAACAGGTCAGGAAACCGATTCCATTCATAGGCAACTCTTACGTTAAAGTCACTGATCAATAGGGCAGGTACTCTAATAAGTGGTAGCAGAGCGAGGTTGTCTTAAAAAGGGTTAACACCTAAGACAAAGATCACTATGATGAATTTTACACCACCTACTGGTCACAGTGAAGGTCAATCTACTATTAGACCTCTACTCTTTGATGGTTCTCACTTCATTTGGTGAAAAACTAGGATAGAAACGTATCTTCAAAGTATAGATTATGAATTATGGGACAGAATTACTGACGGACCAACAATTCCCATGAAGTTAGTAGATGGAGAACAAATGAAAAAGGTAATGAATGAATTCACCCCAGAAGATCTTGTCGCACTACAAAAAAAAATATAAAGGCCAAAAACATTCTTGTTTGTGGTTTTAGTCCAACCGAGTACAATAGAGTATCTAATTACAACACTAATAAACAAATCTGGGATGCATTGATGAATGCACATAAAGGCACTAGCTAAGTGAAAAAATTCATAATTGCTTTACTTTTCACTGAATGTGAGGCTTTCGAAATGGACAAAAATGAGTCGCTACAAGAAACAATAACTAGGTTAACTTTGTTGGTAAATGAGTTATCATCTCTAGAAAAGGTTTTATCTACTGAGGAACAGGTATAGAAGGTCTTGGGAGTCCTACCAAAGTCTAAGTGGAATGTCAAAGTTACAGCCATAAGAGAAGCTAAGGATCTCACTAGAATGTCCTTTGATGAGTTAGTTGGTAATTTGAAGACCTATGAGATAGACATGGAAGATCTAAATAGGGCATCTGAAAGTGATGAATCAAATGATGAAAAAGATAATGAAACAGCTCTCATGTCCATTGGAGATTCCGACATGGAAGAAGATAATGGAAACTCTGAGGTAAGTATTCTTGAACTCAAATAGAAATTGCATTTATTTTTCTAAAAAGAAACTTATTTCCTTAATGAATGGTCTAATTGATGATTTCCAAGAATTAACTTCTGATAGGGATGGGTTATTCAACAGTCTTACAAGTCTCAAGTTTAATTTTATTGATCTAGAAACTTGTAAGAACACTGTTGAAAAGAAAAAATGCACTCTTAAGAAACAAGTTATCAGACTTGATTCATCGAACCTGACCCTCAAATCTAAAGTTCTAAAACTGTCTCTTTCTAAAAAAAAGAAAAAAAGGTCAAGAGTGAGGAACAAGAAAAGATTGAGTCAGAATTGACTAAGATTAAACATGAATACTTTTGTGAAAAAAGAAAAGGTTAGTCAACTAAGTCAAGAAGTTTCCAAATTGAGACTTGATCTTGAAAGAGATCATAGATGGACATATTCCTCAAGACGTGTTCATAAGCTAGGTCAAAGAACTCATAATGAAAAGGTTGGGTTGGGCTTTTATAAAAGTTCTAATGCTATTAAAGATAAGTTCTATATTTGTGGTAACTTGGGACATCCAACCACTGAATGTCCAGCTACAACAAAAAGAAAATAAAGAAGCATAAGCCTGGCAAAAGAATCTAGTTCTATGTTATCACAAGCTAACAAAAAAGTCAAACCTAGTCAAAGAAATAGGTCGCATAACCCGTTGCCTCGATAGGCTACAAGGAACCTCATACATCTTTTTTCTCATAAAAAAAGACTCAAGCTTGTCTAGGTTCACCTCTAATTTGTTTTGCAGGTGAGAGTGAAAGGAGGCAAGCAAAATTAGTACATGGATAGAGCTTTCTCAAGGCATAAGACTGGAAGCAAATAAAGTTCCTTTCACTTATCACATTTAAAGGGATAATGGATCTTTTGGAGATGGTAAAAAGAGCACCATTACTAGATTTGAAAAGATTGGGAGAATTAAATAAAAGCCTTTTTAAAGATAGTCAGATTTGGAGTGCTCGTGTAAGGGTGAAGCAAAGGAGATCCTTTAAAAAAAAAAGAATGACAGTAAAACTGATAAGCATGCACAGGAACATATTGTACCACCTAGTTCAACTATTGTACAGATTGGGGGGCATATTGACAGGGAGAACAGCAAATCAAGAAATTGATGCACCAATAACACCAACACAAGCTGCTGATAATTTTGTTGGTAGTTTAAAAAAATGGTGTCGTCACAAGAATCTTTATATATCTCATGGAAATCAATGGCTTGAGACTATGACATTCAAAGGAAATCAAATTTCACTCTTGAGGGCTATAAAAATATTGACTATGTGGGTTACTTAATTAAGTGGAGAAGCACCAAAGGCACTAAGCAGAGAACATTTTGAAAGGAATAGGTTAGACTTGGGGATGATTAAAATTACATCAACTCCCTTCAATGATTGACTAAAATAACTATTTTTTCTTTTAATCTTATTAGCTAGAATGTTATTTGATTCAGTCTTGCACATTTAGTTGTGTGTCCCAATTCCAAATTTTTTACTCTTTTAACCTAATTTTGTATTAGACTATGCAGAAAAATAAGTACAAGCAAGCAATTGTGACCACAAAGTTCTTCTTATCAAGTATGCTCTACACTAACATAAGCATAGGTTGTCTAAGTTGAAATAGTTGAGCACACCTGTTCCATTCCTCACACTTCATCCTCCCCTTGTCCTATGATGCTTATGAATTGGTTGACCAAATTTTCTTTGACTTTCTCCAAATGTTGTGCATAAATGTTTTAATTCTACACCAGAAATTTCTTCTTCTCTCTCAACTAAAATATCAGTTTTTGTACCATGAATTTGCCAAACTTGATCATCAATCACATGCAGCATATGTTTCTGAAGAATAAAAAGGGACATGCTCTCCCTTTTAGTTCCTAATTGGTTATTTTTTAGGACTTCTCAGTCCTAATTCAGGTTTGACTTATAAAACAACAATAGATGTTCTTGAACAGAAGAATCATGTTGCTCTACCTGTTTCAATAAAGAGTGCTAACACTCATTTTAAAAAAATAATAATAAAGAAATGATTTAGCTGAAAAAAATCTGAACTAAAAGCTGCACAAGACAGTCATAAAGTGGAATAAGAGGTCCTTAAGGCTAGGATCATGACTTTGAAGCTTGACCTTAATTGATAGAGGGATGAAAGTATTGAAGCCATTCATCAATTAACACAGCTGTTATCACCTGTTCCACCTTTCTCATCAGCTCCTCACTATTTTTATCCTTAGTAATGTTCCATTTTTATAACGTATTCTTTTTTTATTAATGCTCAGTTATTGTTTTTTATTTAGTACTAGCTTAGGTTTGATGTGGAACATGTTCTGTCAGTTAAATGAAATAGTTGTCTTTGCTAAATTGACTCATATTTTTACTCTCTTTAATACATTACTGTGTTGGCTAAAGTCTTTGTTTGATTATTTTGGTGATAGCCCCAGTATCCATGAATAGCATAACAAATCACTTTGGCTAATATATTATTGCATTGAAATGATTTTTTGATGATGCCAAAAGGGAAAAAATAAGAGGGTTGTGCAATGTTTATAACCCATTGAATAACTTATTTCATTCTAGTATTTTATACTTTAGTGACTACAGGTGAAGATGTTTGAATGCACAAAGACAAGAAGTTTGTCATCATAAAAAAGAGGAGAATTTGTTGGGTACAATGTAGTTTTGATGATTGTCAAACTGACAAAGTGATATGAAACATGTCAGTCAAACTGATTTACAGACACACTGTCTTATATAGCTGAACTTATAGAAAAATCATCGATTATTAAAGACAAGCGTGCAAAAATTAAGGAAGGACCAGATGAGTGGTTAATTCAGATAAACTCACGATAATAATCATGTGCTAGTTTAAAGAAATGAAGTTTGACTACAACACTAAGAAGACAAGAGTTGGAAATGAAGAAGGAGTTTCACTTGAAGTAGAACTCTATGCAATGAGAGTTCTGATTAAAGGAGGAGTTTGAAATAAAGAAGGACTCTTTTGAGAGTTGTGCTTAAATAGAAGATGTATCATTCAGAGTAACTTGCGCACTTACAGAGAGAGAAAAAAAAGGCTAAACACGAGCAAATTGAGAAATTTCATAATTGAGAGAATTCTGATAGAAGATTCAAGTGTTGTCAGTACAAAGGAACAGATTGACAAACCTGTTTTACAAGATTAAACTTTACAGTTCATGAATCAGTTTAAATGTATTGTTCTTATTGAGTTGTAATTTATTGCTTTCCTAGATTGATTGTTTAGGAACAATATTGAGCTGAGTCAACTTCAAGTTTGGGATAACTCGAAGTGGGTTCAACAGTCAAGGGTGATTGTTGAGTTATAGGAATTAGAGTTTATGATTCCTAGTTGAATTATAAGAATTAGAGTTTATGATTCCTAATTATTGAGGTATAGTAATAAGAATTTATAATTCCTAGTTGAGTTATAGGAATTAGAGTTTTGTAATCAGTCGTTGTTGAGGCTCAGAATTATTTAGTGAAGTTGGAGTTAAATCATGTAGAGGTATAGATCGTGGTTTTTTACATCTTTTTTAGCTGGATGTTTTTCACGTAAAAATCATTGTGTTCTTTACTTCCTATTTTATCGATTTCTTGGAACATGTCAGGCAATCCGTTTCATCCATAGGCAACTCTTACGTTAAAGTCACTGATCAGTAGGGCACGTATTCTAACAGATGGTGTTTGAATTAGATTATAATTTGATCAAACTAGCTTAAAAGCTATTTTGGGATTTTAGGAGTGTTTGACAATTTAAAAAATTACTTTTAAAAAGTGAATTTTGATTTTTTATAAGCCAAAAGTTAAAAGTTGGCCATTACCTACTTGTTTTTTTTCAGCTTATAATCTATTGAAAGTTACCAAGTAAATGATTTTTGTATCCCTTATAATTTTGACTTATTAAACAATTACCCTCTTGTAGTCCATTTTATTTTTTGTAACTTATAATCCATTAATGCTTCTATTAATTAAATATTTCCACTTTCTGTATTTATGGCGAATTTAACACTAGCCATATTAGTACCTCTTTTTTATGAAACTTCTAACTAATGAAATAAGTATTATTTTTATGTATTATTTCCCCTTTTTAATGTATTCTTTTAAATTTGAACAATTATTATTGTATAACATATGAATTTCTCTAAGAAAAAAACTCATCAACCAAGATATATGGAGAACACTCACTGAAGATATACAACTTCATGAACTGTTAGTGAACGATTCATGTATATTTGACGACGCAACATTCGTATTCGACAATGTTTTAATAGTGATATAGTCATATTCAATCAATGAGCAATATATTTTTCAATTAAGAGTTATTTTAGCAAACAAATAGTATCATTTGTGACCAACTATTTATCTATTAATGTAATTATAATGATTAGTAACATATATATTTTATTTGATAATTTAAACTCTTTTAACCAAGAACAAAGATTTTTTTAATGCACAAATTTAATAGTCATTCATGAAAA
>JAPEIP010000377.1:21163-33253 GCA_026120095.1 Capsicum chinense
AATAAGTTGTATTTTGTTATCTTTCTGAAATTCTTTTATTCTTGGATGATGATTACTCTGTTGATATTTGAGGGTTATTTATGGAAACCCCGTTGATTTGTGTTGAACTGAATAAAAATGGCTCAAAGGGTTAGTTTAGGGATACTCGTAGCCTCAAGCACCGTGTGACTCTCCGGGACCCGTTTTTGGGGCGTTACAGCTGATCACCATGAAAAACCTGAGAAACCACCCATAAGTCTGAAACACAATCTACGTAGAATTGATAGGATGTAAGTAAAGCTGACCTCTATCAGAAATATCCTCACTCCTGGATGAAATACCAATAGCAGTATACTAATGGCATGGCCTCTTATCTCCACCTCTAAAAGTCCCAATGCATGCTATCTCTATGGCCTTCATATAATCAACATCTCGAGAAAAGGAAGAACCAGCTGCTATCAAGCACTCAAATGCCAAATAGAGTGGCACTGATAATCTTTCAATGAATCCACACACCATGTCCTTCTTTGAAGAATATAGTATTGGAATATATTTGGCCCACTGAAGAAACCTAATCTCGTACTTTGAAACCAATAAAAGACCCTGATGAGAATCACTCGATAAATCAGATGTCATCCCTGGTTATGAGGTATCTATAAGTTGACTCGGGACCCCCAATGTTGAATTTCAAAAGGCTGAAGTGGTCATGAGCTCTACCAGAGCCTATTCTAGCCCTAAGTCCCATGGCTGATCTTGAAGATCTTTGATATCCATCCCTAACTTCCCTTTCTAATGCTATATTGAAACTCTAAAAACACATGCTGAAGTCTCCTCTGTATCTATCGACAATCTCGCATCATACTTTTGGGAAAGAATAGAGTCAAGGAACGTTCTTGAGGCTCATAGAGATATGAAAATTTGTCAATGAGTAAGGAAATAAATCTCCTTAGACTATCATATAGCCTTCGAAAGATAGGTTACAGACGTCTCCATACGGATCTACAGGACGCTACTAAATAGATAGCTCTTGTACCAAGACCGGCTTAGGCTCTTATAATAATTTGTCATAACCTAATTTCTTATGTCATGATGGTGCCTACTATAACCCACCAGTAGGAAATCCATCCCGTATTCTGGAACTGCTAGTAATGGAATACCATGAGTAAATAAAGAAAGAATGCAAAATAGAAAAAGTCAAAGACTAAACTAGATAAGATCTTCAAATGTAATAAGAATATAAAATGAAAGAAGAAATTTGTGCACAGATATAACCATTTCAGAATACAACCTAGATATAAGTCAAGTACATAAGAAGGAAAAAAGTAATACTCCAAACTCCCAGATCTCAACCTACACCTTCGAACCATAGTTGTCCAAACGATGCACACAACAACAATAATATATCGTACTATGTTCTGTAGACTGCAAAAGTGTAGTATGAGTAGCAACAAATGTTACTTAGTAAGATACTACCGAATGAGCTCCAAGATAATGCAAATATATGTAACATGCAAGCAAGAATGTAAACTACACCTAAATATCCAATATTTGCATAATTATGCTAATGAGATAATAAGGATACATTATCTTATTCATTTCCGAGAAACTAACATAATTAGGCTAAGCAGGTATTAATTAAGGAGGAACATCAATATTGTACCATATATCACTGGCCAATATAAGAATAATGGGAGAAGGAAGGATATATGATAGTATACAAAGCCAAAAAATGAATATACAATCTGAATAAATGAAGGGATGAAGGGTTATACTATAATACCATAGCTACATATATGTAGATATGAATATATAAAAACTAGGTCAACTCATGGTACAACCTAAGTCATCATACAAACATCTTAAGGCCTCATAATCATAGTGGAAAATAGTACTAATATAATCAGGGTCTATAGTTCATATGTCTAAACATGAGATAACTAATGAAATTAAGCTAAGTAAAGAATGGAAAAAAAATATCAGGGTCTAAAACCATAATGCCTAAATAATGCACAATCATGAATATAAATATTACAGCAATGTAAAATTGCAATACCAACCCAAGGTAACTGGCTAAAACCCATAATCCATTGACTAAGTGTTCAGTACCTACATATGCATACATCTGTATATAATTGCACGACTAAGATGGTGGCTAAAATGAGTGTTGATCCATAAATCCATTGCAGTATTAATAAAATCTTTAAGACACCATTTTCAATCTCAATGCATGTAAGTCATCCATTTTGATGGTATGATTCCCGTTATGATAAAATCCTTTTTAGAGTGAAAAATAGGCTTTAATCCCTTTTAGGAAAAAGCAAGAGTTAAATCATACTTTAGTTAGAACCATTTACCATAATTTGTGATCATAAATGTACATAATCTCTTCATGCTATCCCAGTATTCAAACAATAAAATCATAAGCCTAAATATGTCGATAAACTACGACCACGTCCTTTACAAGGATAAATTATTTTCCAAAATCTAACCTATATCATAACATGACCTTGGACCAAATAATGTGTCCAGAATAACTACAACATCATAATAAAAACCTTAGACCCATATATATATATATACAGAATCTATATCAATACCAATCCCTATAAGCAATCTCATATCTATAAGCCATATCATATTTATAAGGCATATCATATCTATAGGCCAAATCATATCTATAAGGCATAATCTTATCCTTTATCACATCCATGACTATATTGTTAATCATGCGAATAGTCCATATCAATAATCAAATTTGAAAGCCATATCCTGGCTATTAACCATTAATCATAATCCAGAAAAAATCATTATCATTCACAGATTCACGAAGTAGTTTCATACTAAAGGCTCATTAGGCACAACTATGTCTACCATGTGTAAATAGGAACACAATGATAGCATAATTCATGGCCTAAGTTTAGCCAAAGGAACCTACTTCTAATCCTTAAAATTCGTATTTAGATTATTTCTACCCCTAACTAAGATAAGGTATCTAGATTGACATCTAAATGGAACATAAGCCATAGTTATCCCTAAGATACGAATTCCATCTAGGACGAGAGCAACTAAGTCAACTCCACCTAAATTATGATTTCAAAATTGCTAAATAGTTCAAATAAAGTTAATCATACTAATCACACTTCCAACACCTAAAGTACATCCCAAATCTATCATAATATCATGATCATTCTATTAGTTCAACCTATGAAGAAAGCAATATAATCCTAGAAGTATAATTAGTATTTCAGCTTATGGGTCAAATCACTTATCTAATCCCCAAACATCAACATTCAAGACTAAGCCCTGGTGTTCTACCCATAATCAATCATAACATTCACAAATACATGAAATATATAGAGCATATCATCTTGTGAAAAAGAGTAGATGGAAGCCTACCTCAATACCGAACTACAAATCCTTGAATCATTTACAAAATGTCCATCTTTACTCCATGATTCCAAAATGATGCTACGCTGTAAAAATCATAATCTATGTGTCATTAATAGTTAAATGAGACCTATATTGCCATATATAACCATTTGGGTCAAATTTAGGGTTAAGAATGGGCCTGTAGGGCCCTAAAAAGAATTCAAAATTAAACTTTCCTCAAGGTCCCTCAAAAGATAAAGAATGTGAGCTAAAAATTTGAGCACAAATGGGACACAAATAGGGTCTTAAATTGACCCTCTAGGTTTTGGAATTTAAAGACCTATTTCTATGAATTTATCATGAATTTGGACGGAAATCAAAGGGAAAATCAATGGGAAATGACCAAAAAGGATTAAGCTAGCTTAACTTAGCTTATTTTGTTGATTTCCCACTCTTTTACCCTTTTTGAGCTCTCAACTTGGTGTACAATTGGTGGAAAGAATATTGGAAAATTTGGTGGAAGAAAAGGGTTAAATATAGGGTTAGGAGTTCTTATCACTACTAAGATATCATAATCACGATTAGGAAAGGGTAAACCATATATGGCGGTCCCAATATACCCCTTGTGACTGTGATCTAGCACATAGGGAAAAATGAACATGGTGATTGTGATATACCCTTCGCAGTCACGGCCAAACCGGTGACCTGGTGCAAAAGATTTTCTAAATATAAAATAGACTTCGACCGAGTTTTCAGGATTCGTTTGAAACCCAATGTGCGTAAACAAAATATGATACCATACCAACTTTGACATACCCGACTCAATGAAACCATCAAAACTTTCATCCAAGCTAGTTATGACTAAATGTAGGTCCCACACCTATAGTTCTATTTTTCACATAATCTACCTAATAGCCAAAAATAAGTCTGGAAGCCTTGGGACCTAAACAAGGATCCCCTATATTAAAATCAGTGTTCCGTAACTTATGGCACTATCATAATTCTCATTTGAGGTCATCGACAAGGAGTTTTGGTTTATGACAAAATCCTAAATAGTGAAAGCTTAAAAATAGAGAATTATCCTAAAATCCGAATGAATTGTCCGATCTCTGAACCGATAGTTCTGGCAAGTCATAAATGACATATAGCTGCTATGGGAAGACTCAAAATGATGACATTGCATACAAATAGAGGAAGTGGCCTGGATGGTCATTAAAATATCCTCTACTAAAAGGACTTTTATCTGCGAAAGTCAATGGTTAGAAAGATCTCTAAAGCTAAAAAGGGTGACTTCCCAAATAACCTCTAAGATGTGAAAGCACTCCCACGGGATTTCATCACTGGTAGCCCTTTTTAAGCCAACTTCCTAACTTTATTTCTAAAATAACTAAAACATAATTTTAACCATCAACTGGCCACCATCTAAACTAAGAAAGGCTAATGCACATAAATCCAAACCATGACATACTGATACCACACCAATACTAGTGCAATCCAACAAAGGCTCATCTATTCAAAAGGCATACTAAGGCACGAGTGATGCAACCAACTCTAAATCCATATATAACTTTCTCTTACCTTTCTAAACCTGCTATCCACTCCAAATAAAGCAAACACTCACCCAAGTTTCATCTGTGCAATGTCATCACTAAAAACTCAAAGAACTAAAGTTGATTCACTAAAAACCCATATGGCAAACATGAGAATAATACCATAAGGGGCTACCTAGGCATACAAATAACCAAGGTATGAAATCTATGCCAATATGATTACTGGTCCAGATGATAATCAAATCTTAAATCCAGGAGTCCAAAGCAAAACTACTCATCACTAAATAATCTCCTAAAGGATGTACCATTAACATAGAATAAAACAAAGATAAATCTAACTCAATCATATACTTCCACTAAGTATACCATCCAAAAATCTCAATGAAAAGTGAAAAACTCAAATTAAACACTGAAGAAACTAGTACCGTGTCCATTGGCTATCATTTGAATACTTATCCACCACAATCCATCAAACACAAGAAAACCAACTAGGTAACCAAAGAGTAGGTTCAACATGTCCATAGATAAAATCATAATCAAAATAAATTTGAAAATAAAGGCTGCACTCAAGCGCTACAACTCCCTGCTAAAATCTCAACACCAAGACTGAATTATTTGATCTAAACTACCCGAAACAAAACTCGAAGATGAATAAACATTCATACTCAAAATCTATCATAACCTCCAAATCACCATCCTAAGGCATCAAATTTGAAACTGAGTCAACAAGTCCAAACTAAGGCCAAATACTCAAATTGACTTGACCATCCAAATCAAACACTAATCATGCTGGAATCAAAACCAAAACATAGCTAAAGAATTGAATCTCCACAGAATAAAAATCATTGGTTTAAAACATAAGTGATCACATCGATATTGGATGGAGGGCATGAACAAACTAAACATACTCAAGAACTCCCCGAGGCTCCAAACCACACTAGTAATAAAAAGAACTTTAGCAACTCAGAGAAATAAAACCTTTTCTATAAATGAATCAATATAATACCTTATCTCAATAAAGAATAATCCTAGGCTTATAACAATATGGAGAATCACTCCACTAAGTCTTAGTAGGCCGACCAAACTCTGAAATAAGGGTTTCCCTGAATCTACACAAGTAGAATAATCACAACTCAGACAAACCATGAATCACCTTGATGAGTGAGAAAGTACATTGCCTTATACCAATGTCAAGGTCAAGACCAATAATTAAAGATGAACCAACCAATTCAAGATAGAAAAAAAAACAATTTGTCAATGTAGGAAGCGATCACAGAAAATATCAACTATCTTAAATTCTCTTAATTCCACTAGAAGAAGAACCATACCATAGAAAGACCAGATTATGAAAATCTATACCAATACCAAAAATACACCATTACCTAGAGACAATTTGACAAACCAAAAAGGAAAATCTAAAACCTCTCATGGTCAACATCAATACAACTATCAGGTAATGAACTAGCAGATCAGAAGAATAGATCCAAAATTGATCAACCTAAAAAATAGGCTACACAAGGAGGGATAGACAAAGCGTAAACTTCACAACTCAGGAGGCAATTCTAAAAATCCCAAACTTAAGAATGGGAAATATAATTATATTTCCAACTCTAATATAAGACAACAACCAATAATATAAGACAACCACCAATCCTTACCTCTCTATAGAAAAGAAATCATCAAACCCAACTATAGGTTTGTAAGCCAACGAATGAGAACCATATAGAAGGGAAAATTCTAACAAGATGCAAATAGTCTAGCCATCTTCAAAGTAAGGATCAATTACATCAAACAACAATAATAATAAAAATAATTGAAACATCAATACATTGAATTGGCAGTACCAAAATGATAATCGATAGCAAGTACCACTCAACGGCCAAAATAAGGGTAATATGCCAATGTAAATAGGACTCAAATCCAAATGCTACACCAATATTAAGAAAATATCAATACAAATTTACTCTATACACTACTAAAAGAAATTATCTATAAGGTAGTTATATAATCATGAATTCTATAATAAGGCACAATACAACCAATATGAGTTTATCAAGGCACATTATCATTGATGGGTACAAGAACCTCAATACCCATAAATAAAAGGTATAGGTAGGAAATAAAATTACACTTACCATGGTGGAGTCAAAAGTCACATGTCTGCATGCCTAAGAGAGAACAAATCTGAATAAGTCCAAACTTGGACTGACCAACTGAATCATTGATTGAGGTGCTAAGAGCACTCTCTCTAACTGAGGGAGCCACAACATACTAAGGTTGATCTAAATTGGTTAACTGATAAATAATCCCATGCAAGGGACACTCTCTAGTCCAATGACCAATCTAAGGAACACATACTGACCCTAACTGGCTGACCAACTAATATCGAGTGCACTCTCTGCTAAAATGACCACCATTCCTATAGTCATAATATATCTAAGGAATACTAATCTGGTGAGAAATATATTCTAAATCCATATGATAACAAACTCACATCTTGGGCACTCTTTAGACTAATGTACATATCTCACCACAACCAAAACAAACTCATGGAAGGCTCTAAGATATTGCCCTGCTGATCCATAATGGTAACCATGGCCTGAATACCCAAACAAAATATACTACAAGGTTTGATGAGAATTCTGCCTACTATGATTACTATAACTAACCAGAGAACCACCCATAGTCTGAAACACTACCAATATAGAATTGATAGGCTGCAAGTAAAGCCAACCTCTATCAGAAGGATCCTAACTCCTAGATAAAATACCAATAGCCTTATATTGATGGCATGACTTTTACTACCACCTTCATAAATCTCAATGCATGCTCTATCTATGGCCCTCACATAATTACCAACCTTAGAGGTGGTAGACCCAACTGCTATCAAGATCTTCGATTCCAAATAGAGTGGCAATGCTAATCTTTTAATAAATCAACTCACCATGTCCTTCTATGAAGGATATACCATAGGAATATAGCTGGCCCACTCAAGAAACCCAATCTCATACTTCAAAAATGCTAAAGAACCCTAATGAACATAAATAAACCTAATATTGGACTGAGAATTGCTTTATGAACTGGATGTCATCCATGGCAGTGAGGTATCCACAAGTTGACTTAGGACCCCCAATGCTGATTTTTGAAAGGCTAAAGTAGTTGCAAAGTCATAAGAGCTTGAGTAGGCCCCAAATCCCCTGGATAATACTAAAGATCTTAATATTCATCCCTGACTCCTTAGTCTAATGATGCATTAAAGCTCTAAAAATATATTCTGAAGTCTCTTCCATAGAAGTACGAACAAATGATAAGGAGTCAAGAAATGAATTTTCTAAGAATAGCCTGTAGCCTCTCAAAGATAGGTTACGAACATCTCCACATCAATCGACAGGATTCTACTAGACATTTAACTCATTTACCAATAAACAAGTGAACCTAGGCTTTTATAATAATTTTTCACAACCTAATTTCTTGAGTCTTGATGATGCCTACAATAACCCACCAATAGGCAAGTCAACTCATAGTCTTAAACAAAAAGTAAAAGACTATAATGAGAAATAAATAAAGAATGCAAAATAAAAGAAATGAAAGACTAAAATAGATAATGTAATCCCAAAACCTGGGGGATTTAGTACAAGAGCTTCTAATGTGATAAGATTATAAAATAAAGTACAAAATAAGTATACAAGTACAACCATCTCTGAATACAACCGAATTATAAGTCTAGTACATAAGAAGAAGGAAAGTAATACTTCGAACGCCAGGAGCTCACCATCTGCTCCACATGATGCAAACAATAATGGTGATAACTCATACTATAATATACAGCCTGAAGAAGTTTAGTATGCATACTAACACATGATACTCAGTAGGTAACAAATTAATAACTTAGTGACTTTAATTGAGTCCGAGTCTGAGTGGATCACTAATAGTCATAAAGATAGGATACAAGTGATCAGGTTGAGTTATTTTTTTTCTAGTGTCTAATCCATTTAGGTTATTCCTTGGGTACGATTGGACCATACCATTCGTATGGTCAGGTCACGAGCGGGGGTTTAAGAGTCATATGATGGACATTTTATGGGTGTCCAACTTATTGTCTTGGTGAAGATACCATGGTATGAGTTGTATGTTGTGGTCACAAGTCAAGGCGTCGACTCATCACCACCGATATTTTCTTTTACAATTTTAAGTTAGGGGTATTCTAGACATTTCCCCCTTGTAACTTCCTTTGATATCACAATATAAAATACCTTGAAGATTCATTAACCTATTATTCTCAATTAAACAATCTCAAAATCTCTCTTAAACTCTCTTTTAAGAAAGAGTCTTGGGTTTTATCAAGATAATTAATTTATGGGTTGATTTTCTCAATTAATGTATGATTTTCATGATTTTTTATGGGTTGAAATAATGGTTGAGGGTTTTGGATGTTCATGGTTGAATAATGTTTCTCATGGTTTAATTATATTCTCTTTCATACTTTTAGTATGATTTTGACAATGTGGAATGCATGTTAACGTTAAATGGAATTTAGGGTATTATGGATTCCCCAAACTACCTTGTTATGGTTTTGAAATTTATGTACCCTCAACTTATTTGTTAAAATACCAATGAGAATATTTTTTGCATATAGTTTGACTACTCTTGATATCTTTGCATTGCATAAATAGTTATGGAACCTAAATAGGTGTAGTTGATTTTAAATGGTTTGGAAGGGCCTTGGTGGCCATGGTTTTTGGTTTAATTAGAAACTTCAGAGTCAACTTAGTTTAATGGTTTTTGTATGACATAAATGGATAGACTTGCAATATGTAATTTTGGTATGACGATACAAATGGTTGATTCCTAAACAAAAGACTCCTTGGAAAATGGTTTAAATGTGTAAATGATTTTAATATTGGATTAAAGAGGGTCGAGTAGCAAAGGTGTAGAAGGTTGGGGTCCTAAAGGGATCGACACTAGAAAATCACATTTGCTGATCTAAGGGTGGTCTTGGTGACTGTGTACATGATGTCACACTTTATATTTTGGGAGATATAATAGTCATTTCAGGTTCTTTTCTCTGGTCTTGCGGCTAACATGCAATATGGTCCTTTCAGTAGGGAGAGTTTAACCCATATAGCCCATGGGTAGTTTTAAGATGGCCAAGCTACTCAACCAGGTTATGGATTTAAATACATGCTAATCTCAGTTCCCTATCCTGGTACTATATAAATATATATATATATATATATATATATATATTTATTTATTACATATGGTTATTTGATTTAGTTGTGAATAATGGCATTATTTTATCTTTATCCCTGAGTATATGCGAGAATTAACTTCGCTAACCATCTTTGGGTGATGTATCCCTACCTAATGCACAACACCCCACCATACTACCATTTCTCTTGCTCAGTGACTTGGATTTAGGGATAGATTTGAGTAGGATTGAAGTGGTGATCTTCCATACTCTGGAAGACTCCATTTCATGCAATGGACCTCTTTTCATTATTTTGTTGTCTTAGATTTTGGTTTTGGCTAGGTTAAGGTTATGTCATGAACTGATATTACTTGATCCTGGTCAGAGGATTTGACAGACTACTATAGGCATAGGCAGTGCTGACATTGGGGTCAACGTGTTAGCCTTGGTATTTGTATTAGTATTAGGGTTGGCACCAATAGGATAATTAATTGAGGTTTTTGGGTTATCACTATAGACTTTATTTAATGTCTTTAAACTATTATTATTTTATTTTTTATATGTTTGGAATGCATTCAACATAGTGTGTAGGGTGGTTATGGTTATGTTTAAGGGGTCATCTCCGGTCCTGGTTGTATTTGATTTGCCTGACACGACTAGGCCCTGGTTTGGTTTATGAAAAATTGATATAAAATCCCTAGGTTCATAGTCAACTAGGTGTTTGCAAAGTCGTGTTGAATGGAGTCTCTTCTAATGGTATGTTGTGTGCCACACTCATAAGGGAGAGGCTATAAGGCATTTAGGAATGTTTCTCTTTGTTGTCTTCTATTATCATATTGTAGAGTCTAAGCTCCTAAACTCTTATCTAATACCCATTTATTCTATTTTTAGATCATTCCACCCAGACAGTCTTATGTTTATGAAAACTTCTCTATCCTACCCGAGGATAATATTGATGGGACCTGCTCTACTTATAGGGTCGATACTCAATCTAGGGGTCCATTTCTTGCTTATCCTCCTGGATTTCCACCAGTTCCCCAGTCCTTCTTGAGCTCCTCATGCTAATGTGATGAATGTTAAGTTTTGTCAGTCTATTCATATATTGACATAGTTGGTAGCTTCTCAGGCCAAGCGTGGTGCCTCTGTGATATCATTATTCTTATGCCATAAGGGTTGAACTATTTATGAGGTTGAACCCTTCTATGTTCACTAGAGTTGAGGTTGAGGAGAATCTTCAAGCTTTTATGGATAAGATGGAAAAGATCTTCCTTATTATGCATGCTACTAATAGGAAGGGTGTGAAATTCACTGCCTATTAACTAAAAGATATCGTATACCAATGGTATGAGGAATGGGAACAGACTATGGGTGATAATGTTGAGTTAGCCTTATAGGAAGATTTATCTAGTAATTTTTTAGACCGCTTCTTTCCTCAAGAGTTGAGGGAAGCAAAGGCAAAAGAGTTTGTTAATCTAAACCAAGGCATGATGTCAATCAAGAAGTATGCCTTGAAGTTTCACTAGTTGTCACAGTATGCTCCAGAAATGGTTTCTATTATGAGGGCTAGAATGTGGAAGTTCACTTCTAGGTCATCCCAAGACTTGATTTTAGAGAGTTAGGTTGCCTTGATGAAACAAAGATATCGATATTTCTAGGTTGGTTGTACACATGCAGTAGGTTGAGAAAGAGAAGAGAAAACAAATGAAGCTTGGGGAGAGGTAAAATAAGAAGTTTAGATATTTTAAGCAGGGTGGTGCCCAACAACAATATGGAAGGGATGGTGAGAAGAAGCCCAAAATAAAGTAAGAAAATTCTGGGTCTTACTTGAGGTCTAGTGCTCCCTACCCAAATTAGTCGAGTGATACAATATCAAAATCACAACACAAGAATCTCGGATTAACACAAAAATCACAACTTTCAGTCTCGGTTTTCAGCAAGAAACCGAGAGCTACAAAACTGTTTTTCAGCAAGAACCCCAAACTGTTTTTGTTATATTTCCCA
>JAPEIP010000378.1:20252-34130 GCA_026120095.1 Capsicum chinense
AAGAAGAAGCCAAAATAAAAGGAATGGTGATAGAGTCTCAAGAAGAATCAAGGTAAATCTCTTATGATGACTCTATCTCATTTTGGGGTAAAGACACTTTGGAGGAACCTCTTCCGAAATTAGGGGTTAGACCTCATTCATCCCACTTTTCAACATTGTGCCTCAAGGATGTGACGAAAATCAATCCACCAAGACAAATGATGGATTATGGGGAAATGAAGTACGATTCCTACATTTTAGAGTTTGATATTCCAAAAGAGCATATGGAACCCCATCCATTAATTGCCAAGGAACTCAACTTCCAATGTACAAGGAATCGCCTATTGGTTTGCTCACTATTACCCAAGGAGACAATCCAAAAATGCGATGTCAAGTTGGGTAAAAGGGTCAAATCATCAAAATGACAAGATCAAAACTTTTTTGCTTCATCACCTCTTTCAAGCCTCACCTTGGAAGATCTAACTCTTCTATCACTCTGCTGCTCATTGCATATTGAACAAAATCTAGAATAGAGGTTCAAACATACTGAGTGGAAAACAAGTGGTGAAAGTATCATGCCGTAATGTTCAACTAAGCACTCGATGGGAGGCACCTCATCATGCCACAAAAAGTGGCACATATCCATTTAATTTATGCATAATAGAGTAGTTCTTTTTTCATGAAATGTTTTTTCTATGAGGGATTTTGATTGAATTTTAAAAGTAAACATATGAAATTAGCAAGTTTAGACTGAGAAGGAAATATAGGGGAACCAATTATTTGGTCTCAGTTACCGTGACCGTGGTTCGTGTCACCGCGAATGCGGTCAGATCAATTTAAATGACCATCAAAATGCCACTTTCCCCCCATGTTCCTCTTCTATTTTCTCTCAAACGTCTCTTTATTTTTTGGTATTACATTGCATATCCAAGCGTAAATTTATCTCTTGAATCATCTAATTCTGTAAGTTGTCTCAATTTCTTTGGTTTTGATATAATTGCATGCTTAGAACTTGTAGTTTATGGAAAAGCCTGAAAGATCATTTTTGATTACTAAATGCATGCTTATTTGAAATGGTGGATATGGTTTGCTATTGTAGTTGGTGTACACATGGATGGGAAAGTCTTAAGTATCCATATTTAAGCCTTGAATGGTTGGAAAGAATGTGTATACCATCTGTTCGATTCAATGCCCCTATGAATTTCATGTTATACTTTTCAAGGTTGCGGTTATAATGATGTAGTCTAGGCTTAAGTTCCCTGATCATAATGTTTAGGAGCCTAGTTGAATACAAATTTAGGGATAAAATTGTGGTTTTGATGAAAAGTGCAGAACTATCGACTATGGTCCTAAGTATCATGATTGCAATCCCGATGACCATGATCGTGGCACCACGGTTGCGGCCACTGAGCCGGGATTGCCATACCTGAGGTCCTGAGGATGGTATCTGTAGAGACCAAAATTTCTGCAAAATTATTTCTTCTCCAGAGTCTTCTAACACACTACCTCATGAGCCTATTTGATTAATCTAGCATATTTTAAAGTATGATAGTGATAGTGATGGTATGAAGTGTATTATTTGCAGTAACTAACTCACCTCGGAGATAGAAGAATTTGAAAAAAACTATATTCATGACCCCACAATGCAAAAACTACTATAATACAGACTTGTACAGAACCAAGTTGCTCCTTGAAAGGCTATCAACTTGGATAAATTGGAAGAAAAGTTCCCAAGTTTTTATGCCAAGGTTGAGCAAATCGGGTTGATGTGTTTTGCCTTGGACACCTATATTGCCAATAAGCACTGGGTACGTGAATTACACACTAACCTAAGTTTAACTTCTTCCACAAACCTAGTAATGGCTATTAGGGAAAGACAACTGTTCTTTAGGATAGAGTAGACCAATGAGGTATATGGGCTCCTGAATGCTAAAATAGAGCAGTTTCATACAAAAGAATGTGCACCAGGGACCTGGATGGCTGATATTTTATGATCTAGCAAAGAGGTTCCTTGGGCCACAACTAAGAGAGACATTCTAATAAATGATTTCACAGCTGAGGCTAGGCTTTGGATAAATATTATTGTTGCCAAGTCTCGTTGTGAACTCACACAATAATTGTCATATATGTGTGAGCTCGGATGGTGGCCTGTGTTATCTTTAGTATCACCCTGAATGTGGGCAAGATTATGCATTTAGAATTGAGGTACAAAAGAAATCATGGAGGTACACATCTTCTCCTTTCTTTCCTTATCACAGTTCTATACAGGAGAGCACAGGTAGAGGAGTATGCTATAAATGGTGCACCCAGGCCCCTGCATCTTCCCACTCAGATTTATAGGGAAGGGTACCCTAGGTCAAAGTAAAAAGATAAAGATGAACTCAAGAAAATTAGTCCAAGAAGATACAGACTTTTTGCGAACCCTCATCAGCCATAACCTTCGATGTCATCTCTGGTCAAATATAGGTGGTATGAGAACTACTATCCATACTGCCTAAAGGACTGCGAGTGTACTCTACTACCCGTCACTCATATGTAGCTCAATCAAACTATGAGAAATACATGGACGATTAGTTAAAGCAGGGAGCCACTGTGGCCCATCTGGAGAGAGCATATTTAGCTTTAGTTGTATCACACAAGAACCTCAAGGATTCATATGAGAAAATAGTAAAGAGAGAGAAAAAGCGAGATCAATTATTCAAGAAGCTATGGAATGGGGTGAAGGGGATATTCAAGGTACTCAAGCCTAACCATTAACAACCTTCACCTAGGATGGACAGTGAGGACGAGCCCCTTACTGATTAGTCTACTGATGATGCTGAGGGTGATGGTACAAAGTTAGCGGGAGAGGATATCTCTTGATGCATATTCAAAGAGACCTATTTTACTCTTATTTGCTTGCACATGCATTGAGGACACTTCATTCTTTTATATGGGGGTGTCCCCAGACTTGTACTTGTTGGTGTTGTGTGTCGACTATTACTGTTGATGAAGTTTTGGGATGATATTTTTAATACTATTTTTTATTTTGTTTTTAAATACTACATTTTTTGGGTACTTGATTGGTGCCCACGTTTTATCAATTATCATATTCTTTTCTTAGTTTTAGTTTTTATTTTTACTTAGCTTTTATGTTGATTTTGATGATGCATGAAAATCTTTGCCCTATGATATATATTGAGTGACGACATTCTTAAGTGTAAAGCAACGTGTTTGGATTTTGAAGCATAAGTGTAGGGGAATTCTAGGGACCCGTACCATAAATGTCTAAAATGCAACGGAAGACTGAGTACCTATAGGATTGTAAAGTGCATTTTGGAATCACATTCTAAGCCATTGGCGATGTCTGAGTAGCCATAAGGTTGGTTTGCCCATTTTGAGAAAAATGTGAGGCTAAGGCTCTTGTTTTTGCCACAGTTCAGCAAATTGTGTGTGGCACTAATTTAAAATGAACAAGCCCCCTCCATCAAAAAAATTTCAAAACAGAATCAAGGGCATGGACATGAGCAATTTTGTAACAAAACTTTTCCTCTTTTTGTGGATCTGTAAATTTTTGACTTGTGAATAGAAATAGATACTCCCAAGTTATCTCTAGTGGGAGGGACATTTGATTTTCCTTGGAAAATTTTTTATGCCATGTGGTGAGCTTTTTGCATTTATCTCTTGTACACTTCTGTTATCTAGAACTTGCCCTGTTAGTTTTTTAATGATAATTTTATAGTAATTGGTTGGAGAAATGATCTTAGACCATCTTTGTAACTTTAGAAACCTATTTGAAACCTATAAAGCCTACTCATACATGATTATAATCCCTATTTACCAACTTTGAGCCTTTGACTCTTTTGTTGGAAAACTCATTACAAATCGTGAACCATTCTTTTTATCCCTCTTTTGAACCAAAGTTGGGGGTGGTAACGATTGACTGAAATAAGTTTGGGGCAATGAAATTGTAAGGGAAATGACTAGTATCCTTAGCATTTAAACCAAATAAATAGAAAAAGAGAAGATCCGACAAAGGATGAGTTGCAAAAGAAAGAATGGAAGAAAAGTTGTAAACAAAGGAAGAGAAATTTATGTATATAAAAAGAGAGAAAACAAAAAATACAGTGGCCCATAGTCAAAAAGGAGGATTGAAAAGTGTGATGTAGATTTTCAAGAAAAAGTGCAGCCATGTTGTTTCCAAATGATATCCTACCCTAACCCGAACCTACGTTACATGCTTAGAAAGTTCTTCAAGATATCCAACAGTTTACTTTCTTTATAGTGATGATTGAAAATAGGGGCAAGCCTATTGTATAACACTTGTTCCATAGAGATTTCATTTATGTGAGAGAGAGTTATTGCACTTAAAATTCCTTGTGGCATATTTGGTAGATTGGTATGTGGAATTCTTTTTCTTGTAGGGTTGTCATGTGAACAAGTTGCGGTAGGTGATTGTGTTACCTCTCAAACAGTGAGACAAATGGAGTATAGCTTAGTTTTGGTCAAAAAATGAGTCAGTTCTAGAACATTTAGTGGTTGTTTCTTAATTGCTCTTTAAATTCTTGTATATCCTGTGATAGTGCACCTTTTGATGAGAGGTGTAATGGAAATTAGCCTAACCCATATGCAATGAGTTACTCGTGGTAGTGACTAAGGTTGAAGTCATTGTGATCTTTGAGGAATGGAGTTTGGGTGGATATAACTGTGTCAGATGGTAAGAGGTAGTGTTTTTTTAGGACAAGCAATAGCTTTAAGTTGGGAGTGTTGATGAGTGGTTATTTTACCACTCATTTGCACTAAATATTCATGCACATTACCTTGTTGTGAATTAATAAATGAGACATAATTATAATTAGAAGTACTAATATCAACTCTTTACAGGCATAGAGTTGAGGGAGTAGAATGATGTGGATTGGAGATAAAAATGATCAAAAGGGAGCAAGAAAGTGTAATCGAAGAATTGGAGCAGAAAATAGCCTCAGTTACCATGATCGCGGTCTGATGACCTCGGTCGCAACAGTCAAGCAAAAGTCAATTAACCGCTATTGTGTAGACGCAGTAAAGACCATACCCACAGGATCGCGGCTTAGCAGTAGAAAGCAACCTAAGGGCAAAGCTAGAAATGCACGTAGCTGATCCTAATTTTGACAAAAAGACTCAAACCCTAGCATCATGTATTATATTTATTCTTCCCCAATTTTGTAGTTTAGCTCTTGAATTGATAGCCTTCATTTTTTGAGAAAAAAAAAGTATAAATATTAGGTGAAGAATACATTGGAGTCTTTCTAAGAGGAGGAATAACTCACTTCCATTGTTGATTTGTGGGATTGAAAAGTTTGAATAAGCATTCACTTAAGCTTCAATATATTATTTCCATGGAGATTATGAGTATATATCTACTTATTTATCTCATGTGTATCTAGATCTCCCTCTTGGGGTTATGTGTGAATAGGGGTTAAAGTATGTGTGGCTTGTTAATACTAGCCTCTATTTGGTAGTTTATATTTATGGGTTTTATCTTTGCTATGCTAACTTGATTGGGATTTATAGGTGAAAGCTTCAAATACCCAATGGATTTGATGAGTGAAATCTCTAAATTCTAGAAATCTCAAGGCCATCTTCAGAAAAAGGGTTTTGGGTGAACATTAGGAATCCACATCATCCTTGAAAGAGAGATATGGAGACCAAAGCAATGATAGACAATTATGTGTATAGAGTTTGCTAAATTTTAACTATCTTAGAAATATGGGTGATTGTGAAGTTAACTATACCATGGTCATCATCCTAGAAATAAGGATACCTAAATTGAGGTTTGGTTACCAAATGTTAAAGACACCCTTTATGTATTCGAAAGAATCAATGGGTGAAAGTTTTGTGTTTTTTTGAAGGACTAGCATCAAAACCTATAATCGAAACTAACCACATTTGATTTACTAGATTGATGTTGATTATTAACACCTGGATGTCATTCCCTTAGAAATGCATAATCCCAAGATCCGTTCTTAATCGTTAAAGCTATAATTATTCATAGCCCAAAATTTATACTAGAAAAGCCCAAAAAGAAACTATAGAGTAGACGCCTATATCCCCTATTTTATCTTCTTGTACTATTATTTCAAATTTTACTTGTATCTATAAATTCGAATTAACTTGATTGACGCTCATATTGGTCCTAGTAAATTTGACCCCGACTCCAAAGTTGGGTAAATATATTGATGACGACTGCCTTGCATTTAAATTGACATGTAAGATGAGAGTTATCACGCTGCGAAAGAGGATCTTGGTTGAGGCTCATAAGTCAAGGTATGTTGTTCATCCCGGTTTGACGAAGTTGTACCATGACTTAAAGGAGATTTATTTGTGGAACAATATGTAGATATATGGAAAATTTTGTGGCAAAGTTTATGGTTTGTCAATAAGTGAAGGTGGAGAACCTGAGGCCTGGTGGTTTGACTCAAGAGATTGAGTTGCCTATGTGGAAATAAGAACTGATTAATATGGACTTCATACTAGTCTTCTATGGTATCAAATCTAGTTTTATCTGGTTTGGTCCATCATTGTTAGGATGCAACTCTTCTCATTTCTTGCACGTGAGAACAAATTATTGTATGGAGGATTATGCTAAGATTTTCATTTAACAAATCATCAAGTTACATATTGTACCTATTGATATTATATCTAATTAAGGTATACAATTATCATCTTAGGTGACCCTTAGCAAAGCTTTCCACCTTCAAACGGATGGTCCAATGAAGAAAAATATTCACACTTTAGACAATATGTTATTGTAAAAACCCAAACTAGATCATGGCCGTGATAGGTATCTCAAGTCCACAATAGACCTGAGACAACCCCCTTTGGCTAGTCAAAAAAGGAATACACACTAATAGAAATTGAAGTACAAATATATAAAAAGATAGAAAGATTTAAGTTCAAATACATTTATCATATCTCAAACCAATGACAAATACCCAAGTCCACATTAATATGTACAAAGCCTCTAACCAAAAGAATATATAGAAACATCGGGACATTCCCCTGACAATAGAAAAATTAAGTCAAAAGGAAAGAGTCAATAAAATAAGCAAATCCAAATCTTGAAATAAGGTCTTTTGAAGTATGGAAGCTCACTACTTCAGTTTGACTCATGAACTACCCACATACACATGATACTGCGCAGGAAAAGTAGAGGTATTTTTGATGCCTGCATCGTGTTGGGATATAGCATTTGGAGACGGTTAGCAGGTTGAGCACTTGGATGTAACTCATGGATAAAGGATATAATAAATCCTTGATTCACAATTCAAAACCAATCAAAATCTAATGCACATAATTATTTGCAAATACATATACATATAACATACCAGGGATAGGAACATAGCTTACCATGAACCTTTTAAATCATTAACCTGAAATGTGATGTTTAATCATCCTACTACCCACTAACTATATGGGCCCTAGCTCTTACCCCTAGGTTAGGCCCCAGTACATGTAGCCGCACAAATCAGAGAATAATATCACATATATGCATGAGGGATTCGAAACTCCCAAATCATATACTAAGGTAACTTAAGAACACTATCATATAATATAATGAGGGGGACTCAAACCTTCCAATCATAAAATTTGGTGGACTCGAACTACTCAGTCATAAGCAAGGGGACTCAAACTCTTGGCTATTTAAACCCCTACGGCAGCACGTGCAGTTCCAGTGTTAGTCCCTTAGGACCACAACTTTCACGACACAACTACATGACCCTCTTTTAAGACCAATTAAAACATTTAACATGCATTCCCAATTAAGTGAACAAATTTTGCATTAAAGCATCCCGTTGGTATCATTACAAAAATATCACTTGAAAGATCATTATCATGCCATATCAATTACTTAGCCATCTGGGACTCAAACCCATCATCCAAGGGGGATATCAAAATAATTAGTTATTTGGAACTCAGTCCCGTTAATCTAAGTGAACTCAAAAAGTCTAATTAAAAATCAATTCATGGCCACCAGGGCCTTTCTAAATCCATTTATGCTCCATTAACCTTTTTTCTTATGCAAATACATTATTATATGGGAGAAAGTCAAATCATGTGACAAAACCATGTTAAACATCAATCACAATTTGAGTTGAGGGTACACAATTACCAAAACCATAAGTGAAGACAAAATTATCAAGTTGGGGGAAACTATAATCCCCTTAGTTTATTCATCATGACCATCACCCCTTATGTTTATAATCATTAATAAATCTTGAATAATGCATAATACATCATGGGGAATCAATTTATGAACCAATCATGTCAAAAACCCTCAACCATATCAAAACCCATAATATCTAATCACAGAAAATATCATATATTTTAAACAATTTAACAAAAGGAATTTAAAGGTAGAGTCACATGCCTGAAATACAAACAATTAGGAAGAAAATTTTCCCTTGGTAGCTATGGACCAACCTTTTAAAAACCTAAGTGTTGTTGCTTAAGAGGATTTAAGAGAGAAGAGGATATGTTTTGATCATGTTATGCATGAGAATAAGGCCTCAATAGTGTTTAAAGATCGTGGGTTATGTTTAGGGAAAAGGGAAATATCTAGAATGCTCTAGTAAAAATACTAAAAAATATCGCCCAATTGCTATGGGTGACCTTACGAATTGTAGGGTCACCCTACGACTCATAACCTATAGTTGTAGGTTGGGCGATATTTGATAACGCTCAACTCACTCCCATAATTTATGGGTGAGGCGATTGGTGTCAAGTAACCTAATTTTAATTAGGGTCGAATCTCAAGTAGTGAATTATAGACTTCAAACCCTATGGGTGCTCAAATTACTATGAGATTACCCAGAATGCTAACCAGAATAATGTGTGAAGTAAAATAGGGAGATTTATTTGGGACTTTTTGTACGATCTTTAGCAAATGATCAATAGATAACACTTTTATTTTAAGCAACGATATTGGGGGAAATGTAGGGATTATGTCTACCTAAAGGTAAAAACATGTGGGTTAATGATGATTTAGTATGATATTTAGTTGTTAACTAAAGGACAGGCTTGGTCGAAGGTCACTGTGGTCAATTTTTTGATAAAACCACAATGATTTCACCCATTGTCTCTTTCGAGCACCTAAGAAGTGTAAAATTCGTAATCTCCCAAAACCTCATTCAAGCATCCCTATTTCTAGGATGATGCTCTTTACATGATTTACACTCCTAATACACTTATTTCTAAGATTTAAAAAGGGAGAAAACCACAGGCTTAATTGTCCACCATTTCCTTGTCCCCCTATAACCCTCTTTCAGGGATATTATGGATTACCTCATATTCTTCCCTTTTTCGAGGATGATAAAGTATTTCTAGAGATTGGGGTTTGCAGCAATTAAATATATTTGGAGATTTGGGGATTTCACCCATCAAATTCCATCTCATAAGATCAAGCAATGGAAAAATCCTTACTCTACAACTAATAATCATGCAAAAATAACAATACCCACACATAAATTATATTTTTGTTCAACATATATATCATAAGGATTATCCAAGGCATTCATTATTCACAAAAATCCTTAGAAATTTAATCTCCAAAGTTAATTACACACTTGCCCAATTACGATTTCAAGTCTAGAATTCAAAGATATCTTATGAGGTAAGCAATACCCAAATAAGAAAAGGTTTTTTCTTATATATGGTTTGGGATCCGTGTAAGTGCTTTTACAGATTTGCTCCTAGGCATATACCCGGGTGACCGCAATTGTGCATGTCTGTCTGCGACCGCATCCATCCAATCATAGTTGTGTGCCGCGACGGCATTGTGCTGACCATCTTGACTGACCGAGACCGCAGATTGAGGACCGCTGTCACGATAACTGAGGATGATGTAGTCCAGATCTTCAGCTGTACTCTTCTTGGCTTTCTTTTTATTACTTTTAGCTCCAATCCACATCTTTTGATCTCCTTAAGTCTATGCCTGCAAAGAGTGGATATGAGTTCATTTACTCACAAATATGTCTCATTTATTTATTCTAAACAAGGTAATGTACACGAATGTTGAGTGAGAATGAGTGCTCAAATCACTACTCATCAACGCCCCCAAATTAAGACCTTGCTTGTCCTCAAGCAACACTACCCCTTATTCTAAGACAATTCCATATGTATGCCCTCAATCTATCGCTAAATGAATATAACTTAAACTTAATTGTTATCACCAAAAACTTTTCACACATCGGCAAATAGGCTTTTAACAAATCCTCTCATCACAAAATAAAATAGCGAAGGATACCATAGACTTTAGGGATCAACCATGTAACAACTACTAATACTCTAAAAATGAATCACATGCTAACTACAATCATGTAATACTTTTGATTATCTCATTATTCTTAAGATGACAAAATCACACACCCCAACAACTTCACATGCCTCCTCACCAAAAAAGAAAAATTCATATGCCCAGTTATAAAGCATGTAACAAGGAATTTTAAGTGCAAACACTCACTCTCTAAACAAATTCTCCATGTTGACAAGTACCATGCCATAAGCTTGCCCCTATTTTCAATCACTTCTACAATGACCACACTTCATTGGGAATCATGAAGGACTTTTTATGATTGTAATGCAGGTTTAGAGTTGGGGTAGGATATTATTTTGAAATAACATGGATACACCCCTCCTTGAATATTCGTATCACACTTTTTCAATCCTCCATTTTGGCTAAAGGCCACTCTTCTTTAATTTATTTCTTTTCCTATGCTTATTAAGAGCTTTTTTTGTGTACCACTTTTATTTAATTTCTTTTTCTAGAAACTTACATACACTTCATTCCTTTGATGGACTCTTTCATTTTCTATTTATTTATTTTCGCAATTTAAGCACATGAGTCCTTTCAATAACAACCTTGTGGCCTTACACTTTTTTCCATCAACTTTTCTATCCCCAACTTAGGATTTATCCTAAAGTTACATTTTGAAGTTCAAGAAAGGGTTGGGGCACAAGAGAGATAAAAAAGAAGGGTCATGGGTTGTAATTAGTTTGCCAAAGAAAGGTCCAAAGGCTCAAAGTAGGTACTAAGGATAATTATGCTTGGGTAGGCTTTTTAGGCTAGAGTGGGCTTCCAAAATCACAAGATGGCCTATGATTATTTTACCAACCAACCACAGTAAAAAATTAGCTTTGAAAAACTAATGGAAAAAGTTCTAGATGGTACAAGTACACATGAGACGACAACAATTAACCTCACACACATGGTATGCAAACATACTCAGGGGTTTAATTGTTCTACCAGCTCGAGATAAAAATAGTTATTCACTAATTTTCCAAAGTTACTTTCTGATTCATAGAAAGAGGAAATTTTTTTTCACAAAGTTGCTCATGTCCATACCTTCAAATTTTGAAAATATTTTAGATAGAGAGGGTTGTTTGGTTTTGTATTTGCACCACACATAATTTACTAATCATGGAAACCATCCAAGATATTGTATCACATTGCAAATCATAGTACGGGTGACCCACCATATGGTTAGTCAAACTTCACCAATGGATCATAACACAATCCCAAACTATCAATGCTACAAGTACTCAAATTTACCTTGCATTCTATGGCCTCGGTTCTATGAGTACAAAAACTTCCCCTGAACCTACGATTAGAAACCCAATCACGACTCTGCACCTACGGTTTATCAACAAGGTATTTAATTCATGCAAGTATGGGCACTATCAGAGTGACTGAATCTTACAACCTAAATAAGAATAAGGATCATCAAGAAGAGCAGAAGAGTATGCAAAAATATCAATACTAAAAGCCCAATTTGAGTGAATAAGTAAAGACCCCCAACTAAAAAGGTAGTAGTGTTCCAACTGTGTAAATAACCAACGATAATAAAAAGATAAGGATTCTCCCTAAAACTCCATTAAAGCCCACTATCATTTTAAGACTCCGCACTATCATAATTTTTCTTGGGGCTAGGCCATTCCTACATATAAAAACTTGAGCGAGATTATGAGAGAATTAGGGAGGTAGTTAGTGAACCAACTAGGCTCTTTGTCAGTGAAAGTGGTTAACTTACCATGACCGTGTATAGGTTGGTAACCATGATCATGCTTGGGGGATGTGGTCATGGTAATCGAGGTCATTTGTACTTCCCTGTCTTCCTCTCTCCAGCTTTTCTTCTCACTTGGTGCCTATTTATTCTAGGATCGGTTTTCAACTCAAATTTACACACCTCTCCCTTTCTATTCTTATGCAAAGCACTAAATAGTGTCACACATTCATTATTTATTCATATGGGAAAACTTATATCAATACTATAAAAATATGATAAAAAAGATACAAGCCATCCTCATGGCATTTATGGGTTGCCTCTCACACAATCCCTAAGTTATCGTTGTGGAACAACTTTGGCATGCATCAATTTGTAAAGGAGGGTCCACAGGTGCCCACTTATCAAACTTCCCTTCATCATTACCTTCCAGCAATGCGTTTCACCTCTTTCTTCTCTTTGTCGATTTGAATTTAGGACCTCTTTTTAGATTGAGTGTTAGGTAGTTTTCCTCCCGAGTCCCCTGTAAAGTGCTCTGATTTATATTTTGAATTCCTTGCACATAATGCCAATATTTGAGTTTCGTTTTTGGGGTTAAAAATTTTGTCACTTGTAGGAGTTCCCCTCAGTTTAGCGTTCAGTCGTGCGAAGATTTGTCCTATTTGGATCTCCAATTATTTGATATAGGTTTAGTGGAAGACCACAGTCATTGAGATTTAAATGAAGTGGTCTTTTAATTCACGGACCATTTTGCACATTACTTCAACTCTGTTCAAAATTCTAGCAAGGATATCCTCTGTTCTACCTCTGCGATGTCAGTAGAGCTTGCCTCTTTATTAGAATCCCTATCATGGTTAGGTATGAAATGGTAATACTCATGTTTCTGATCTCTGTAAACATGAACCCCACCTTGGTTTATAAAACTTTGATTCCCACCTTTCCTACGATAGGCCGGATGAGAACCCCTCAGTGGCTAGCTAGGTACGAAATCTCATCCTCCATTCTCCTAGATTCTTCTTCATAATGGGCTCTTGGTTACATGGGGTTTGATATTTTCAAGGGTGAACCCATAACATACTTGGTTAGGATCTCAAGTTGGGTCAAGATCTTTACCATGGTTTGCTCTTGATCCTCATCCTTCTTTGTTTGTTCTCTACTAACCATGGGCTTGGGTGGAGGGCTATTGGATATATTGATGTCTTGGGTATGAAATTACCGATAGTTTTTAGTTACATCTCTCAACAATTTTTTAGCTACAAAGAATTGAAATTTTAAGAGAGAAAATACTACCACATTGTTTATCACCATTTGGTTCATAGGATCTAGTACCCGATACAATATTTAGAGAAGTGCCTTCCCTGAAATCTCGTGGTTTGAGCATTTGGCCAACTTTCTATGAAATCTCTCCTATACTTCATAAAGTGGATCCCTATTCCTTTGTTTTAGTTCATGATTTCATCTCTCGGGTGACATACCTTGGATAGAGGGGAGAATTGATGCAAAACATCCTTGTGAGCTTATTCCATGAAATGATTGAAACCATAGGGAGTGTGCGGAACCGCAACAATGCTTTCCCAGCTAGTGAGAATGGGAAGTGATACAAGAGAAGACTAGGAATTCAAGAAATGGACACACAAGATGCAAAAATCAGCAAGCAAAAACAACACAAAGAAAGGGGATGAAGAACAAGATTGCATAAACGTATAGATAGATAGAAAGACCCTTAATTCTACCATGTGAATAACAAAAGGTGGTGTATCGAACCATCAATCAAACTTCACCAATAGAAGCTCAAACCTTCCTCTTAGGTGGACCAAGGGAATTCACACTCCTCAAAACCTATCTTTCTTGCCAATTTGTCAACACAAGTGAAATCCAT
>JAPEIP010000382.1:0-10825 GCA_026120095.1 Capsicum chinense
ATAAATGTAGAAACATGAACTAAAAGGCCATAAGGTTTCAAAACTGATAAATCACCATAGGACATAACATCTGGGATAGGGTATAAATATCCAAAAAAAACTATCTAAACATATTGTAGTCTGAAAAGCCTCTAAAACATAACTGTTTGAATAAGGAGTTGATGGGATATGTCCCCAACTAACTCCAACTAATAAATTAATTAATGCGATAATAAAGTAATGGTCATGTCCTCGAAAGATAAGGACTAACTGCTAACTTTTACTATTGAGACTGGAATGCTACTAATGCACTGGAGCTCATGCTTTTGAACCTATGGTATAAACCACCATAGCATAAATGCGTTTGTATGTTGAATATACTGGTATGCATGTGAGGTAGGCTGAATGTAAAGGGTTCACATGCATGAACTACACTAAACGACTGGATAATATGAACATGAGAATACATTTATAAATACATAATAACTCTAACTGAGTTCATGATAACATGATAACTGAGTCTGAGTACTGATAACATGAGATACTAATATCTGTATAACAGAAATAACTGATACTGAGTGACTATATCTGACTGTCTAGTTTCTAATGGAACTAACTAAGTTCTGTATTATTCTGAGTTGACTGTATCTAACAATCCTAAATTCTATATAACTATCTGAGTTCTAATACTGAGATAGAATAACTATATCTGACAGTCCTAATTTTGTAACATAAAACTGTGGGAAGTAGTCATCTAACCAACATGCCCCTAATACGCCATTATGGTTGAGTTGGGTAAATCTGTAACCCTAATTAGATGGGTGTCAATACCGCACCACTGGTAAGGACAATATATGAGTAACCCTTATATAACAGGTAACTCTAGTATGAACAGTAGGAACCCTCATATAATAGGTTAAGCCATCTCATCTACCCTCATATAGTAGTCTATGATGTCTCAACCTACGCTGGCTACGTAGTTTTGGAATGGAAGAATTTCTTCTAAGAATCACACCCTCATATAACAGGTAAGTTCCCATCTTTAGGTTCACTCGGCACTAATTTCTACTCCCATCTGCATAGACACTGAACATGGATTACTAAATTGAACTGGACTAAACTAACTAAATTTTGTTCACTGACAAAATAGTACTGAGATTACTCAAGTACTTAGTTTTTTTGAGTCACATGACTGACTGAATTCTATGGATCATGGCTTGACTGAGGATATCATGAAAATATGACACTAACTCTAAGCACACAGCTATATTTTTTTGAGTAGAAGTATCCCCAGGACTCGATGGGAAGAAACTGGCAAAACATGACATTCTTGAATACATGACTAACATCAATAATCCATAATTCATTGATTAAGGTATTTCATCAAACATTTGGCATGCATAAACTTGTACATAAATGTCAATTTTATCTCATCATACTAGTATGGCACATTTCTTTCACATAGGCATTTAATCAAACACATGGGGAGCATGCTTTGGTAATATAATCACCAACACTTCTAATAATCATGGATACATTAATCGACTTGTAAATTGAAGGGGGAGTGTCATGGTTATTATGCAAATCATCATATACTAGGGTCAATCATTGGAATATGTACTTTAAAACAAAAATCAAAACCCACAACATCATGGACATAAATTTTAATTTAATTTGAAACATGAACATTCATAAATACACAAATCTTGAATTTTGAAAAGAGATTCTTGAGCTTCATGGGTGAAAGAGACCGATTAATCAACATATGACATACCTGTGTGAGTGATTTCATAAAAATTGGTGGAGCAAAACTTGAATTCTAGGGTTGGAAATTAAGCACTTAGGGTTTCTTATTCTTGGGGATTAATCCTTGAGAGAAACCCTAATTTGTTATTGTAGAATAATAATGATGTTATGAGCTATGATCGGGTGTAATTAGGGGTTAAATCTAGTCGAAAAAACCTAAATACCCTTTTAAAAATAGATTTAAAATAACTAAATAGAATGTGCGATGGTAGGTGCAATGGTGGGTGCGATGGTCTGTTGCTGGGTCGATGATACATCAGTCCTGATCATCGCACCTGGCAGAATGAGTGTTCAGTGTCTCTCTTGTGATGGCTTGGGCGACGGTCCTTTATTAGCTCGATGGTCCATCAGACTGAGCCGGCACTCTTAGACAGAAAGTGGTCTCACTTTCTCGCTGTGACAGCTTTGGCGATGGTCCGTTGCTAGCTCGATGGTCTGTTGGCTCTCACTATCGTACCTAGGAGGTTTTGACTGCCTTCTGTATTTTTTCCATAACTGTCTACACCGATACCAAATTTGGATGAAATTGGTATCGTTGGAAATCCAATTTAATTTCCCACTTAACAAAAAGTAAAATTCTTACAAATTCCACATGTATAAAAGTGGATTCATCTTTCAATGTAAATTTCTAACATTCTTGGGATGACTTTAAGCTAGGTGGAAGTATGGAGTATTACAGTGTGATGGAATGCCTATGTGACTTGAATTTTGAAACCATGATATATTTGAATGCATTCCTCTTTATGTACAAAAATTATGATTATCAAGTGCTTCACGAAATCCCTCAATGATTGAATTATGAATTATTGACAATGTCATGTGTTCAAAAAGTTTCTTGTCCTACTTATTTTATGCTATCGAGTCCTGGGGGTATTTACTACTCAAAAATTTAGCTGTGTGCCTAGAGACAGTGTCAGTTTCATGATGATCTCAATCACGCCATGATTACTAGTACTCTCAGTCAGTTTTAGAACTTAGTAAAAAATTAGTTAGTCACATGA
Source organism: Capsicum chinense (assembly GCA_026120095.1). Taxonomy (NCBI): domain Eukaryota; kingdom Viridiplantae; phylum Streptophyta; class Magnoliopsida; order Solanales; family Solanaceae; genus Capsicum; species Capsicum chinense. The sequence continues at coordinate 2,787 of JAPEIP010000382.1, forward strand.
CTGAAGAAAACTCAATAATTCTGTATCAGTCCAGTTCTACTCAGTAATCTCAGTAATCCCCGTAATATTAGTCAGTTATCAGATCTCAATAGTATTTTGTTTGTCAGTGGAACTTCGTGAACTCAGTCTAGTTCAATTTAGTATAATCAGTTCAGTGTTTATTCAGTTAGAAGTAGGATTCAGCACTGAGTGAATCCAAGGATGAGGGCTCACCTGTCAGTCATTAAAGGGTATGATCCTTAGAAGCAATCCTTCCATTCCAGAACTACGTAGCCAGTGTAGGTTGAGATGTACCCCTACGAGTCTAGGGATAATACATTTCATTTGAGTTCTCCTACCAGCGAGGGGTTGACGAAAGAGCTCCTTGTCAACAGAAAGTTAACTCACAGCTTGTCTTTACCTGTGGCACGGTACTGACACCTTTCCAGCTAGGGTTATAGGTTGGACCCCACCAGTTCAGTTATGGGGAATTTCAGTTAGATGACTACCTCCCACGGTCAGAATCTCAGTCTCAGTCTCAGTAATAAAACTCAGATAGTTCTACAAATTTAAGGACTATCAGTACAATCACTTAGCTCAGTACGAAACTCAGCTAGTTCAATCAAAATTAAGACTGTCAAAAATAGTGACCCAGTATTAGTTATATCAGTTATCATTAATCCATGTTATTAGTATATTCAGTATTCAAACCCTCATGTCTTCAGTTACAGTTATGTATTCATACATGTATCCTCACACAGTCATGTTCATGTTAATAGTCAGTTATAGTTCATGCATATGAACCTCATGCATTCAGCCTACCTCACTTTGCGTACCACTACATTCTCACGTACTGACGTATACTTTTGTTTTGCGCTATGGTGTTTTATACCATAGTTTTGGATGCTTAACTTCTAGATTGCACTTTGCAGTTCAAATTTCCAGCCATAGTATATTAGAAGTGAGTCCTCATCATTCGAGGATAACATGATTGATTTGTTATTTTATTATCTTATTTCAATTTAGTAGATGGAGTTAGTTGGGGACATGTCCCATCAACTCCTTATTTAGGCAGTTTAGAGGCTTTTAGACTAGATATTCATACTTTAGCAATTTTAGTATTTTGTTCAGTTTTGATATTATTATACCATATTCAGTATTACTATTAATTAGTGTTGAACCTTATGGCATTTCATCTCGTTATTCTATATATTTCAGTATTATTATACAGTTAGTGCACCAGGTATAGTCATGGGTTTGCTAGTGGTCCTTCTAGATTATTAGCATCGTGTAGCATCCAGGGCACCAGGCTCGGGGTATTACAAACTTGGTATCAAAGCTTAAGGTTCGATAGTGTCCTAGGAAATCTAAAAGCCGCATCTAGTAGAGTCTTATGCATAGGTGTTTTGTACGCCATATTTATGTACAGGAGGCTATGAGATGTTTTACGAATAGTTTCCCTTCTGTCAATATTTATATCATGTGAGTGAGCATGAACTCTAGTTAAACTCTCAGTCTAATCCTTTTTTCTCTTCTATTTATAATGCATTCCTTCAAAGAGGACTCAAGAAAGAGGAACGGGATATGAGCCAGCCCTTCAGCTCGATCAACCTAACCCTTTAGGCAAACATGTCTCTTATGCAGAATTTAGAACTGCATTAACTACTCTAGCTAATTCAATTGTAGCTCAAATGAACGGAAAATTATTGTTTCGGCCAACCCAGTGGCCAATTCTACTACAGCCAAGATTCAGGACTTCACCCAAATAAATCCTTCCCTATTCTCAAGTTTTCACTCTGAAGAGGATCGACAGGAGTTCCTCGATCAAGTTAAGAAAGTCACAGATGTCATGAGAGTGACGTCTATTGAGAGTGCAAAGTTAGCCGCCTATCAGCTACAAGATTTAGCCTATACATGGTTTAAGCAGTGGAAGGTAAATAAGGGTGCAGATGCAGAACCCATAGAATGGGAAGAGTTTGCTACAGGTTTCTTAGATAGATTCTTTCCCCTAGAGCAGAAAAAAGCCAAAGTGTTAGAGTTCATCAATCTTAGGCAAGGCAGTATGAGTATGAATGAATATTCCCTCAAGTTTATTCAGTTAGCGAGGTATGTTCCCCATGTAGTAGCAGATAGTAGATCCAGAATGAGTAAGTTTGTGTTCGGGGTATCAGGTAAAGTGGTTAAGGAGTGCAGAACTGCAATATTGATTAAGGAGATGGATATATCTAAGCTTATTGTCCATCCTCAACAGATTAAGGGGCAGAAACATAAGAAGAAGGAGAGGGAAAATAAGAAAGCCAAAATTAGTAGGTATAGTTTTTCTTAACTAGGGTCATAGGGTGGTAAACGTTCTCAGCATAGAGAGAAGTTTTAGCCCCAGTTCCATCTTCAACTAGTGCAGTAGTACCAAAGTTTAGAAATAACCGTAGGGATGGGCCGCTAGGATCCAAGGGCCAGGGTAGTAAGAATAGGAGTTTTACTAATCCACTTTGGGAAGAGTGTGGTAAGTATCATAAGGGTTGTGTAGAGCTGATAGTAATGTGTGTTTCGAATGTGGCGAGTCAGGTCACAAAGTTCGAGATTATCCTAGGCCTAGCCCTCAAAGTCAGCACGGTTATTTTTCTGCTTAGTCCGATTGCCCAAATCAGCGAGGTGATATTTCAAGTGCTACCTGTAGGCAATGCCCAAACAGACTCTATTTACTTCAGTTTTGACATGATTAGGAAAATTCTCCTGATGTGGTCACTGGTACATTACAGATCTTTCATTTGCATAGTTACACTTTGCTAGATCTAGGAGATTTTTTATCTTTTGTTACTCCTTACATAGCAGTTGATTTTGGAGTCAGTCATAAAATTTTAGCAAAGCCTTTCTTAATCTCTACCCCAATGGGTCAGTCTATCATAGCCCGGTAGGTATATAGGAACTGTCTGGTTATGATATTTCAGAAATGTCAAGCCTTCAAAATTTAGTAGTAATGCTAGTATGTGTAGCAAATCAATAAGGAAAGATGATTCCCGACCTATTCCTATCTCAGTACAAAGTTTTGTACTATAGAAATTATGATACTTACGCATGCTTCACATCTCAATTCCATAACACATCTTAGATTCATGCACTTTCCATAAAATTATGTGCATTTCCAGTTCCTAGTATGAGAAATTCTGGTCACTCAATAGTATGAATTATGCTTCATGAACATAGAAACTACAAACTCAGGTCAGGAAGCTTAGCACTCATGCACTCATATAATGTTTGGGCGTTAGTTAGGGCGATTCCAAATGCTATTTCCAGAATTTAAACTAAATTGGTATCATTGGAAAGCTAATTTAATTTCCCAATTAACCAAAAAGTAAAAATCTCCAAAATTCCATGTGTATAAAAGTGGATTCATCTTTCAATGTAAATTTCTAACATTCTTAGGATGACTTCAAGCTAGGTGGAAGTATGCGATATTACAGTTTGATGGAATTCCCATGAGACTAGAATTATGAAACCATTATATATTTGAATGCATTTCTCTTCATGTACTAAAATTATGATTATCAAATGCTTCACGAAATTTCTTAATGATTGAATTATGAATTATTGACAATGGTCATGTGTTAAAGAAGAGTCATGTCCTAATTATTTTATGCTATCGAGTCATGGGGATATTTACTACCCGATAATTCAGCTGTGGGCCAGTAGCCGGTGTCAGTTTTATGATGATCTTAGTCACACCATGAGTCATAGTACTCTCAGTCAGTTTCAGAACTCAATAGAAACTCAATCAATCACATAACTTAAGAAAACTCAGTAAATCCAGTCTACTCAGTAATCATAGTAATCTCAATACTCAGTCAATTATTACATCTCAGTAGTATTCCATCAGTTAATGGAACTCAGTGAACTCAGTCCAGTTCAGTTTATTCTAATCAGCTTAGTGTCTATTCAGTCGGGAGTAGGATTCAGTACTGAGTAAACCCAAGGATGAGAGCTCACCTATCAGTCAGTAGAGGGTATGATTCTTAGAAGCAATCCTTGTATTCTAGAACTACGTAGACAACCTAGGTTGAGATGTACCCCTATGAATCAAGGGATAATACATCTTATTTGAGTTCTCATACTAGCGAGGGGTTAACAGAAGAGCTCCCTCCTAGTAGAAAGTTAACTCACAGCTTGTCTTTACCCGTGGCATGATATTGATACCTTTCCAGGAGGGGTTATAGGTTGGACCCCACCAGTTTAGTTATGGGGCATGTCGGTTAGATGACTACCTTCTACAGTCACAGTCTCAATCTCAGTCTCATTAATAGAACTCAGATAGTTCTATAGATTTAAGGACTGTCAGATACAATCACTCAGCTCAGTGCAGAACTCAGCTAGTTTCATCAAAATCATGACTATCAAAAATAGTCACCCAGTATCAGTTATATTAGATATCAGTAATCCATGTTATTAGTATATTCAGTTTTTAGGATCCTTATGTCCTCAGTTATAGTTATGTATTTATACATGTATCCTTAAGCAGTCATGTTCATGTTATTAGTCAGTTATAGTTAATGCATATGAACCCCATGCATTTATACTACCTTACTTTGCGTACCAGAATATTCTCACATACGAACTCATACTTTTTTTTTGCGCTATGGTATTTTATACCATAGTTTTGGATGCGCAGGTTCTCGATCGCACTTAGAAGTTTAGATTTTCAGCAATAGTAGATTAGCAGTGAGTCCTCATCATTTGAGGATAACATGATTAATTCGTTATTTTATTATTTCAGTTCAGTTTAGTAGATGGAGTTAATTGGGGACATATCCTATTAACTCTTTATTCAAACAGTTTAAAGGCTTTCAGACTTCAGTAATTTTAGTATTTATGTTCAGTTTTGGTATTGTTATACCACATTTAGTATTACTATTAATTAGTTTTGAAACTTATAGCATTTCATCCCATTATTCTGCATATTTCAGTATTATTATATAATTAGTATTGCAGGTACTAGTCATTGGTTTGCTAGTATTCCTTCAGGATTATTAGCACCGTAAAGCATCCAGGGCACCAGGATCGGGGCATTACAAGCTGGTTAAAGATGAAAAGAAGAAACAAGTGGAAATGGGAGAGTGGTAGAATAAAAATTTCAAATATTTAGAGTATGGTGGAGGCTAGTAGAACAATGGTAAAGGTGGTAGGCAGTGGGACAAGAAGAGGACTTAGGAAAACTTTAGTTCATATTCTATGGCTAATGCTCCTTATTCTAAAATGTGTGGTGATCGTCACTTTTAGATTAATAAAAGGTTTCAGGCACAAAGTACCCAATCTTAGGATAGTGAAGCTCAGTCGCCCCTATCTTATCCTCTTTGTAGATTTTGTGGAAAGATGCACTATTGTTACTGTGATAAGGGGAGGAGGAATCTATGTTTCAAATATGGCCAGCCTAGTCATACTTAGAGGAATCATCCGTCAAAAAATATTATAACTAGAGCTAATAAGGTTTTGATTTCTACTTCTTCAGCTCCCGCACCAAAGAAGGCTATTTCTAGTTCAAGTACTAGTCGAAACTATCTTTATCCTCTTGCCAACTATCAGAATCTGAGGCAACTCTTGATGTTTTAACTGGTATGTTACATCTTTTCTCTCATGATGTATATTGTCTGCTTGATCTGGCGATCCACCTTTTGTTATATAACCCCTTATGTGGATGTTCATAATGGTTTCGATTCTGAGCGTATTTATGATACCTTCTCTATGTCTACCCCAATGGGTGATTCTATTATGGCTAGAAAAGTCTATAGGGGTTGTGTGGTGTCTATCTTTGGTAGGGAGATATTGGTGGATCTCATTGAGTTGGATATGGTAGATTTCAATGTTATCTTAGGGATGGATTATCTTCATTTATGCTATACTTCTCTAGATTGTAGAACCCGAAGGGTCAGTTTCAACTTCCCTAATGAATCGATAATAGAATGGGAGGTAAGTTCCTTAGGTCTAAAAGGGAGGTTCATTGTTATCTTAGAGCCCGAAAGTTTCTTTCCAAAGAGTGCCTATATCATCTAGTTCAGCTTAAGGAGTCTTATTCTAAAAGTTTCTCCTTAGAATTTATCCTGGTGGTTAATAAATTTCTTGAAGTGTTTCCCAATGATCTTTCTGGTATTACTCCTAATAGGGAAATAGTCTTCGAGATTGATCTTCTATCGAATACCCATATAAAATTACTCAAGCTGAGTTGAAAGAACTTAAGGAGCATTTAAGGGATCTTCTTGTAAGGGTTTCATCCATTCTAGTGTGTCCCTATGGGGTGCTCCTATTCTTTTCATGCGTAAGAAGGATGGTTACCTTTAGATATGTATAGATTATCGATAGCTAAATAAGGTGATGATCAAGAATAAGTATCCTCTTTCTAGGATAGATGATCTATTTGACTAGCTTCAGGGAGCTAGATTCTTCTCTAAGATTGATCTTTGGATGGGTTATGATCAATTGAAGATTAGGGAGGCAGATATCCCTACGATTTCCTTTCAAACTTGATATGGTCATTATAAGTTCTTGGTAATGTCATTTAGGTTGACTAATGCTACAGCTACTTTTGTGGATCTCATGAATTGGGTATTCAAGAAATTTTTAGATTTTTTTTATCATTGTATTTATTGAAGATATCTTGGTGTAGTCTAAGAGTGGGGATGATCATACAAATCACCTCTGAGTAGTGTTGTAGCCTCTTAAGGATTAGCAATTGTATGACAAGTTTTTGAAGTGTTAGTTTTTCTTTAATGTTGTGACCTTTTTGGGTAATGTATTTTCGAATGAGGGGATCATAGTGATACACAGAGATTTATTGCAATTAAGAAGTGGCCTAGTCCTATGACACCAACTAATTCGGAGCTTTTTGGGTTTAGCTGGTTATTATAGGTGGTTTGTTGAAATCATCTCTTCCATTACTGCTCTGTTAACTAAGATAACTTAGAAAAAATAAAGTTATTATGGGCTAATGCTTGTAATGGTAGTTTGGAGAAGTTGATGAATAATTTAACCTCTGCACCAATTTTGACCCAGCCCGAGGGAACTGGTGGTTTTGTAATTTACTATGATGTATCTAGTGTGACTAGGCTATGTCTTGATGCAGCCTACAAAGTTGTGGCTTATGCTTCTAGACAGCTTAAGTTTTATGATAGGAATTATCCAACTCATGATCTAGAGTTAGTGGTTGTGGTATTTATGTTGAAGATTTGGTACCATTATTTGTATGGGGTGCATATTGATATTTATTCAGATCGTAAGAGCTTGCAGTATATGTTCACTCAGAAGGAATTAAATCTCAGGTAGAGGCGGTGGCTTGAACTGCTCAAGGACTATGAGATAAATATTTTTTATCACCCAGGTAAAGCTAATCTAGTTGTTGATGCTCTTAAAAGGTTTTCCATGGGGAGCTTATCACATGTGGTTGAGGATAAAAGGTGGATAGTGAAGGATATTCACCAATTGGCTAACCTAGGAGTTTGTCTTTTGGATTTGAAGGATGGAGATGTGATTCTACAAGAGTTGGTGAAGTCATCTCTTGGTCCTGAGGTGAAGGAGAAGAAGGTATTGGATCCTATCTTGTTGTAGATTAAGGCTGATGTGGGCTAGGAAAAGGTTATCGCTTTTGAGATTGGGGGTTATGGTATCTTGAAGTACCGAGGTAGGTTGCGCGTTACAGATGTTGATGGTCTATGTGAAATAGTTTCGATTGAGGCTCATAGGTCAAGGTTCATAATTTATCCTAGTTCGATGAAGATGTACCATGACTTGAAGAAGATTTATTGGTGGAACAACAGGAAGAGAGATATGGAAAATTTTATGGCTAAGTGCACGGTTAGTCATCAAGTGAAGGTTGAGCACTTGAGGCCTGGTGGCATGTCTTAAGAGTTTGAGTTTCCTATGTGGAAGCGAGAGATAATCAATATGTATTTTTATATTGGTCTTTTGCTGTCTTGGAATTAGCATGATTTGATTTGGGTTATCATGGATAGGATAACTAAATCTGCTTACTTATTTCTTGTGAAGACTACTTACTTTGGAAAGGATTATGCTAAGTT
>JAPEIP010000382.1:22486-35621 GCA_026120095.1 Capsicum chinense
GTTCTCGGATTGTGCCTAAAAACCGAAGACCATCTCTTGTGTTGTAATCTAAAAACCAAGACTTAAAACTTGTTGTTGTTGTGTTGTTGAGTTGGAATCCGAAACTCTAGTTGTTGTGGTTTGATCTTGCATCAATGAAAAAGGCTGGGGCATTAGTTAACCCAAAAGACATCACCAAAAACTTATAATGACCATAATGGGTCCTGAAGGCTATCTTTGGGATATTCTCAGCCAAATCCTCAATTGATGACAAGCAGATCTTAAATCTATCTTAGAAAACATGGTTGTACCCTAAATCTAGTCGAACAGATCAATAATTTAAGGCATAGGATAATAGTTCTTCACCGTCACCTTGTTAAGCTGCCTATAGCCAATGCACATGTGCATCAAACCATCCTTCTTCTTTACAAAAAAATAGGAGCTTCCTATGTTGACACACTTAGTCTAACAAAACCCTTACAAAAAATATCCTAAAGCTAAGAGTAGCTCCTTAAGCTCAATAGGAGCCATATGGTAAGCTGCCATAGAAATAGGTCAGGTGCTAATTTCAAGATCAATAGCAAACTCAATCTCACAGTCAGGGGGAATATTAAGTAGGTTGGCAGGAAACATATCAGGAAACACACATAAAATATAAACAGTCTCAAGCGACAGACTCTTAACATGAGTGTTACATACATAAGCGAGAAAAGACTCGCAACCCCTTGATATAAGCCTTCTAGCATAAACTTAATAAATAAACCCCTTTTGCTCACAGCTAATCGCTCCCTACCACATAACTGGTCGTATATCGAGTGTGGCTAAGGAAATGGTCTTGGATAAATAATATATATTGGCATGATAGTGGGATAACCAATCCAAGCCTATAATCACATTAAAATCTAGCATATCAAGAATAATAGGATTAACATAAATATCACATTACTAACTATCAAAACATATGATCTGAATACTTAATTCACTACTAAGGAATCACCCACGGGAGTAGATATGCATAATGGCACAGATAATAAATCACTAGAAAAGTCCAACCATGGTGCACAATAAGTAGATATATAAGACTAAGTATATCCAAGATCAAATAGAGGAAGAGCCGACTTACGATATGTCAAAGTCATACCTATCACAACTACATCCAAAGCCTCAACCTCGAGTCTAGAAGGTACTATATATAACCAACCACGTCTGCCTCCTAGTTGGATACCTAACGGACCTTCTGCCTAGCCTGCCTGACTACCACCTCAAGCACCTTGGTAACCACCCTTATGACCTCACAAAATATCTCTACCTGAGGGATAAACTGCCTTAATAGGAGTAACACCCTGGGATGAAATAATTGCTCTAGAGAAATGATTGGGAAGCCCACAAGTAAAACAAGAAAAATGAGAAAAACCATAAATCACAGATCCGACTGAACTAGAATAACTACCACGCCTAGCATAGTCTATAGATGAATGTCTTAAAGACTAATCACTGCCTTTACCTAGGTGACCACTAGTACCAAACTGATCTCCATTAGTAGTATGATGAGTTGCCCAAACTGATTGACTAATTTGAATTTAAGCTGAAAAGATAAACAGGAAAGATGACAAACATGGGTGAAATTCAAGAAGGGGTGAATTAAATTTTTCATTGAGTCTACTACTGACTACTCACAGTTGACTTGTCTAAAGATTAGTGCACTTTGCAAAATAGATTAGATTTAAAATAATTAAGCAGATAAATAACAGAGCATAAATTAATAACAAAGATATTTATCCTGTTTGGAACACCAATATGATGCCTACTTCCATCCCCCTTTAGTTTCAAAGTTTCCTGAGATTGTTTAATGTCGGGCTCGAGTGCAATGATAGAAAATAAGTTCTGAACACTTATTTTTCTCTTCCGATCTTGTGACACTGCATCAGTTGATGCTACAAAGTTGACTCAATCTAACTCTTTATATAACAATTATAGACTAACAATTGCAAAGCCTTGTGAGACTAAGATTGAGATACATTGAATTTTCTCCTTGAAGTTGCATAACCCATGTCTATCTTCAGTCTTCATCTTTTATAGTTTTGATTGATACTCTTTGTAAGAAAATCCAATAGATTTCTTCTCACTCAAGGATTTAAATTAATTCCTTGATTGAGAATGTAGTTGCTTGATATGTCCATACTAGAAACGTCCATATACATCTTTAGATCACGTCCATATCAGATATGTCTGTGTTCTATTTTCCCTTTTGATCTTGTATAGATTAATGCTTTTCCAAATGTTCTTGTGATTTTTTCTTTATTTTCTTTAGTGTTGTTGATCTGATTTGTCAGGAATTTTGGGCTGGAGATTCATTGTGATTGCTTTGATTTGTCAAGACTTATGGGACTGAGATTCTCCTTCCATTTATCCTCATTCTTATTTATTTTCTTTGATGTTGTGGATCATAAGTTGATGTCCTTCCATTCCTAGAGCCGGCTTTCTTAAACAATAGTTTTCAATGTCCTACAAAGATCCACTTATTAGTTAGTCATTAACCTAGACTTTAGAGGCTAACAATATCCCCCTTTTTGATAATAACAAATAAGTGTAAACATCAGTTGACTTCTTTGTCTGTCAGCTTGCTCCCACTAACTTGTAAGCATCTTTGTTGTCCTTGGTTTCTTGGGTAGCAGTTGGACTGTGTACCAAAAGTCCACTTACATTCCCTGACTTGAGAGCATTTCTTTTGTCCCAAGTTTTTAGGGCTTCAGTCGACCTTTGTGTGTCAAAAGCCGACTGTTTACTTGTTCTTATTGCTCCTGACTGATGGGTGCTTCTTGATTTCTTGATGTTCTTAATGTTCCTTTCTTTCTCCCCCTTTGGGATGATAATAAAGAGTTGGAGTGAAATATAAAACACTTAGACAGAACAACACATGAGATATAATACACAAACATAGAAAGTCAGAATCTATTAATTAAGCAAAGAAAAAAATATGTGTTAGATAGTATGATATATTATTTTACAACCCATTAACATAAGGGATAAGAAGCCCCTTTTGAATAAAAGTTCGTAATTCACCATTTCAACAGGAAGTATGTCATGGTATTATGCATATTATGACAGAACATGCCATAGGATATTTTAACATTTTTGACAAAGGAGGAGTAGGAGGTTTAAACAGAGACAACCAAATCATCATTTGAGGAAGAGGCTTAGGATTGGAAAGTCCATACGAGAGAGCACTCAAGAGAACAAGTTGACTTCTTCTGATTTGAGCCTATCGAGTGCTAGCTGGACCATACTTATGTCAGAGCTTGTACTTTTACTAAGGTTCATGAGTTTGGTAATCAATTCCTGGAGTTTTATGACACTTTTCTCAATGGCTTAAAACCACTGCTTAATTTCTTCGAGTTCTTTCAAAAAAGAGGTAGAGGGGTTAGAAATAAATTTACTTACCTTTAGAAGTTCAGCCTTAGCACGGGCAGATTCTTTCTTGCAATATTCATCTTCCTCCAGGACATATCCCATGTCACTAAATATTCTTGAATAATAAGTTGCAGCAACTTCTACATGAGGATAAACAAATATATTGATGGATTAGAACAAAAGGATCCGAGTGATGAGGAGCCCGAATGGAAAACTGGCAGAGGCATAGACTTCCCTTACACTCTCAAGCATGTACTCTTGTATCCATATTGCCCAATTGATTTTGATCTTATTGACTAGATAGTACAACATAAAAACATCACAACAAGTGATGTTGCTTAGGGATCTTTTTCATAAAATCAGAGTGGTAGCAATAATATGGGTCATTATGAAAAATTTAAAACATAAAGACACGGGATGAAAGTTGGTTGACACGAAGTCAGGGTCAGATAGAAATTTCTTGGCTTCCTCAAAACCCACTTCAAAGTCGTCGGGCTAGTTATTGTTCATAAAAGAGACCGTACCAAAAAACTTAGTATTAAAAACATTCTCAAATAGCAAGTTGTTTCAGACAATTCTTGTGTAGCACAAGAGTCTCGAATTCACCATTGTGTGGGGAAAGTTAGACATTAGCATAAAATATACAGATAGGGTCTTCATAAACTAGAAGTCCTAGAGAAGAAAAAGCAAGGAAAAATCTTGAAATTTAAAAATGTAACTCACATTTCAAGAGGCATCTTTTAATAGACTAAGATTGTCGATGCAACTGCGTATAATGGAGTAATTTTTTAAGGACTAGAATTTTTCTTTGGGAGAGTTTGTCTAGAATTAGTGCATCTCTTCTGGAGAGAGGGAGTTAAAAAGATTTGGATGAGGTGTTTTTATGGAGGAGATGGGGCTGAAAGGGGGTTGTCTCCTCTTGAAGAGAGTGGATTGAGAAGAGGATTCGTTGGATGACTCAGAGAGAAGAACAGGATCATCGGAAGAGATTCAAGATATATTGGCCATGAATCGGTCTTTGTCATAGAAGAGAGAGGAGATGATATTTAAAGGATAAGAGAGAAAAGATAAAAGCTAGTTAATAGAACTTAAAAGCAAAAGGGTGAGAGGTGACTATTTAGAAAGGACAGAGAGGAGGAATGTGAAGAGGCCTGAAGTGAAAGAAGACTGATGGAGGTGACAACGCTTGGGGAAGAGAAAAAGATGGTAGAGTAGGCATGCGAAACAGTGAAGTTAATAATGGCTTCTCTTTTAAAAAGACTCTTTTTTGGTAAAATAGCTAAAATTGGCATAAGTAAAAAAAATTGTGTCCAAAAATATTACTCATAAATCATTAATGCCAAATCTTTTTCTGAGAAAATTAATATCTTTCTTCTAGCAATAGTAAAAATAAAATTGGACTAAGTAAATAATTTGTGTCCAAAAATATGACTCATAAATCATTAATGCCAAATCTTTTTCTGAGAAACAAGATCTTTCTTTTAGCAATGGCTTTAAAAATATCTAGCAGCAGTTTTTTAGAGTCAACAAAAAAATCCCCCCTTTCTCAATGATTATGAATAAAATGATGCTTAATGCAGATATATTATGCCCTAGATGCATAGATCATTTAGATAGACTAACAACACCGGTATTATCACATATTTTGGGAACAGACTCAAAAGAAAAAGAAATATCAAGTACTTGATGCATGATTCATAGAATTTAAGTATAACAATTCCCAAAGGTTGTGTATATTGCTCCATTTATTGGCGAGTCAACTAAAGTTTGCTCCTTGTTGAGTTATGAATTTGGGGCATCACTCATGTGATAAAAAATTTCATCAGAATAGCAAAATTCTCTCATGAAGATGTTAGAATTATCAGGAATAGTATTAAAACATGTATAGTAAGAAGTCCCAAAGAAAAAATATTTTAGGACTTAGAATTGTATCAAAATTACCCCCTTTTTTTAAAAATAAATTAGGGAAGTACTCAATTTCCCATGCCAAGTCTTTGGAGGTCGCTTGAGACTATGGGGTGCTTCAGCAGTTTTAAAAAAATTTGAAGGTAGAAACTGATAATGATAATTCATATTAATTCTAACCTTGTCAAAAGGACAATGATTTTATTGAAGTCAGTACCTTCTTGGAGGGAATAGCCTTGAGCTATATATCTATCTTTATTTCAATCTCATCATTTCAAATATAGAAGTTGACTTTGAAGGGGGTATAGTCAACTCGTCTTATGAAGGCTGAGAGATTGTGTGAGCATCATCAATAGATTTTAAATCACTCATCGATTATTCATCACTACATTGTTATAGGTGAAACATCTATTGATAATGTGGCATGTTGCATGTTCTCTTTCCTATTTTTGGCATTCACCAAAGAGATAGATACCGTTGTTATCATATTTGATAAACTATTTTTTAGGGAGATTCTAAGCCAGTTGTCACATGGTGAGTCGACTATGCTGACACTGCTTCTGGCATTGTCACTGAATTTGATTGATCTTTAACCCTCATTCTTTAAAGTAGAGGAGATTTTATTCTCTTCGTTCATGTATTTTGAACATCCTCCATTAGGAGCACATAATTCATTTTTATGGTTTTTGCGGACATGTTCCTGCAAAATGAGAAGATTAATTTTGCTTAGGTACCAAAGTGGTCATGGGTCCTTGCATGATAGATGTTCTTCCTTTGGGCTTCCAATCCCTCAAAATTTTGGTCTTATGTTTGAAACTTTAGGATTTGTGCCCACTTTATCCACAAATAAAATAGATGGGTCCTCGAGAGGAGAAAGAGGTCTTAGCTGATTCAATAACCCTGATAAGGAACTAGAGTGTTTTTCTATGGAATTTGATTTTACAAAACTGTGGCTTGGGGATGTCTTCAAACTTTTTAGCTTTATTTTTGCATCATCAACCTTTTCCTGAAGTAGATCAATTTCAATTTGACATGCTTCAATTTCTATTTGCCAATTTTGTTGTTTCTCTTTGAGTTTTTTTTAAATCATACTTCATAACTTTTTCTCTTAAGCTAGTTTATTATATTCATCTATGACTTTTTGAAGCTCGTCGGTTATCATATCATAGTTTGATTTAAGAATATTACAATTATGACATCCTGTTGTTTTACCTTGCTAGATTCACCAATTTCTATGAAGCATATATTAGCGGCATCTATTTCTTCTTTGGTTTTATCCTCATCACTCCAGGCTCTAAAACTTTTATCTTCTTGGATGTTTTTCTTCTTAATTTTGGAAATTTTATTTGAAGTTGCTAGGCCTTCCACATGGTAACAACGATCATTGTTTCTAGTGGAGTTATTATTTTGGCTCTTTAGGATCGTTGTTGTCTATTTTATGATATGCCTTACTCCATTATTAATGAGGTTCATTCCTTCTCTATTAGCATCTTCAAAAATGTCCACATCTTCTATTGGAGCAAAATTGAAGGCTACTAGTTTCTTCTACTCCTCTTTGTGGTACCTGGTTACCTCATAGTTCGTCAAATGTCATGTTATGAAGATCTCCGTCTTACCGAATGGCAGCCTTGGTTTCCTAAATCTTTGGAAGACTTCAAACTAGTTTATGGACTTTAAAGCTGTATGGGTTGATCATCCCCAGTGATTTCTATTAGCATACGATCTTACTGAATTTGGCAAACATTATTTCAATGTCCTCATTCTCTTTCATTTTGAACAACTCATATTGATTGACCATGGCAACAAGTTTTGACTACATGACTTTGGTGTTTCCTTCATAGGTTACCTCCAGTTTGTCCCACATTTTCTTTATGGTTTCACAAATTGATATTTTTTCATACTCTTCCCCGCTAACTACATATAAAAATAAATTTATAGAACGTGCATTATTTTGGATTACCTCTTGTTGTTAGTTGGTGACCTCGAAGCTTTAAAGATCTTCTAAGTCAGAACTGCTAGATTCTTTGTCTTTGTCCTTTGACTTCTCTTTAAGTCTCGAAATTGACTTTGGATCCTTCTTGATAACAACCAATGCTTGGAAGTCAATCTCGGTCAAAGATTCTGAACATATTTTTCCAATAGGAGTAATGTTGTCCATTAAAGTATGGCAGTCTTGTGTTGGAGTGACCACCCTGAAAAAGATCTCCTAGGATTTGATAACTTGCCATTTGTACTTTACTCACTTGTGGTTAATCAACACTGTTCATGAGACTTGCTCTGATATTGATTGAAGTTCAACAACGGGGGTAAATTGAAATTTTTCAATGAGCCGACTACTACCTCCTCACAGTTGACTACTTACTCCTTACAGTCGACTCGCCTGCAGATTAGTTCACTTCACGAAATAGATTAGATTTAAAAAAATTAAGCAAATAAATAAAAGAATGTAATGTAATAACATAGAGATTTATCCTTCTTCTGATCACCAATGTGGTGCCTACTTCCAATCCCCTTGGGTATCAAAGTTTTCTTTGATCGCTCAATGTCAAGCTCGAGTACAATGATAGGAAACATGTACTGAAGACTTATTTTGCTCTTCAGATCTTGTGACACAGCTTCAGTTGAGGTTACAAAGTTAACTCGGTTCTATTGTTTATATAATATTTTTAAACTAAAAGTAACAAAACCTTTTGAGACTAAGATTGAGAAACTTTGACTTTTCTCCTTGAAGTTACGTAACCCATGTCTGTCTTCAGTCTTCATATTTTATAGTCTTTAGTTGATACTCTTTTTGAGGAAACCCAAGATATTTCTTCTCAATCAGGGATTTAAATTGATTCCTTGATTGAGGAATGTAGCCGTTTGATATGTCCATATCAGATATGTCCATATACGGCTTTGGATCACGTCCATATCAGATATGTCCGTGATCTATTTTCCCTTTAGGTTTTATATAGTTTGATGCTTTTCCAAATGTTCTTGTGATCTTTTCTTCCTTTTCTTTAGTCGTTATTGATCTGATTTTTTGAGACTTTTGGGCCAGAGATTTTGGGTGATTGATTTGATTTGTCGATACTTATGGGACTAAGATTCTCCTTTCATTTGTCCTCATTCTAATTTATTTTCTTTGATGCCGCGATCGTAAGTTAATGTCCTTCCATTCGTGGAGCCGTCTTCCTTTATCAATAGTCTTCAATGTCCTTCAAACATCTACTTGTTAGTTTGTCAATATTAAAACATAGATTTTGGAGGCTAACAATAAGAAGTACCACCTCTGGATTAGGAGTAACTACGACTCTCACCAAATATTCCCTAATACTTGAGCCTCTTATTAAGACCCTTACGATGCATGTCCTCTATCACTCTAGCATGATCAAAAACTTCAGCAAAAGTTCTACCCACAGTAAACAAACTCTAAGTAGCCATCCTGATAGCCTAAATTATTAGGTGAACTAAGGGAATTCACACTCCCTCAATCACACCTTTCTTGCCAAATGTTCAACACAAATGAAGAACCCTTCAAATGCATTCAAACACTCCAAATTTTGGTTTCTTCACTAAGATAACACTAAACCAAGACTAAGAACTACACTCTAAAGAGTAATCTTTCAATATTCATCAAAGCTAATGAGAATGGAAGATAAAATGTCTATTTATACTATTACATAGTAAATGTCAAAAACACCCTTAATGAGGGAGGAAATTGGGGCGCCTCTTGAGTGTTACTTTGGAGTGCAAAATCTCTTCAATGCCCTTCACTTGAGGCACCTATTGAGTGTATAAGTCCTACTCCTTTTCTTCTCTTGAACAAGACTTCAAAATGCTCTAAAAAGGACTTCAATTGGTTGCCAATTCCGAAGCTTGAACCTTGGAAAATATCTTGTGCTCTTGGTGCTTCTCATGCTTGTATCATATTCTCCATCTTGTAAGGAATTTGTCCTCAAATTCATATCTTGCCAAACTAAAGATAGAGCAAAACAAGCACACAATCCTCTTGGTAGGAGGGTTAGTATTAGTACCACACTCATTTCATCAACCCATGGTTGCTCACACTTGACATACACCCATATATCTTTAAAATTTGACATGAAAAGCTTTGCATAAAGGGGTATAAAGAAGTGGATGGCATAAACATCAAAAGGAATTGAGTATGAACTGAAACTACACCTTTTACAACTCAAAAGTATTCCGAGGTCAAATGGGAGTAAAAGACAGGGGGTTAATCCAAGGTGACCTAATTCTTTCACTAGGCTACCAAACTTACAATCATCATCATTCAATCAAGAAAACTAGCCACCACACTTACTACCTCTGCATAATACCAATTCTAAATTAACATGGTTATCATCATAGGAAAAGAGGTAGTATAGTAAGGAATTATGTGTGAAGGCATCACCTAAGGTACTATCATTTACAAGAGGGTCACTTGGTCCAAAAGATATAGCACAAAAGGCACAAAAGGATGGAATTAAATTAATTAAGCACATATTACTTATTCCCCTCAATTAAAACATCAACTTGGTATCCACAAGTTGGGATTTACTCAATTCAAGAACAAGTGTGTCAAGTAAGGATGTACATTTAGAAACATTATCCCAAGACGACAATGACACTTTTGCCTTTGGGTTTTCAA
Organism: Capsicum chinense; assembly: GCA_026120095.1. Taxonomy (NCBI): domain Eukaryota; kingdom Viridiplantae; phylum Streptophyta; class Magnoliopsida; order Solanales; family Solanaceae; genus Capsicum; species Capsicum chinense. The sequence continues at coordinate 32,415 of JAPEIP010000382.1, forward strand.
GAATAATACTTTGCTTGTCATGTTTACCAAGTAACAAGGTGGTTGTGCCAACATCATCATATCCATATTTTGCATCGGGGTCAAATGGAAAGAGTGGACTTAGACATGGATCTAGATAACCCTCTTTTTCCCCATAGGCTTCGTCCAATCTAAAAGACATACTCTCTACAATCGCATACACATCATCAAAGGCAAATAAAGAGTGGAGAAAGGTTTCACACAAATCAACTTCAACTATGGTGCCCTTATGAAAGTACTCACTAGTTCCAAGTTCATCACTACTAGGATGCTCAACATAGGAAACACACCAAGAAAAAGTAGATAGAATTTTTAAGAATTCACTACTTTCTAATTTAAGAGAGTAATCCCCACATAGATACAAATCACCATGAGCATCCAAGGAATCACGCACAAAAATATTTTCACAAGACCAATCATAATTTGGGTTTTCTAAATATTCAAGCAATTTAAGTTCATCTTCACCCGATTGTGCCTTTATTTGGTTTCTTTGAGAAAATCTATCAATATGGCTTTCATCATACAATATGCTCAAAGAATCATCTCTAATACCATGATCAACTCCATCAATATCATTACTAACTTAAGACATATCAAACACACCACCATATGGTCAAGTAGTGGACTATATTCGTGAGTAGGTTGATCATCACTCACATCCTCACTAGTTGTTGGCAACTTACATTCCAACGTAGACTCACCTTGGTTTTCACAAGGGTAAACTAGTGTGTGAATAATCTTATCACTTGGTAATGGAACCTTATTCAAGTTATAAGTGCTAGCACTACAAATCATTCTTACGAAAAGAATCAATTTTGTCATCTTTAGGATCAACTAATCTTGAAAACTTACAACAAGAATTTGATCTTCATGCAATCTAGCAATACCAAGAGTATCGCAAAGGGAAGACTCATGTGATTCTCCTCCAAGCTAACTATCAACTACATCCATTTGCCTACTACTAGCCACATCACGGCATTCTAAGTTTATAGTAGTGTAGGAGGTAGCATTGTTACCTTTTAGCTCACACGAGTTATGGCCTTCACCTAGGTTTGGATCATGGCATCCCATTTTTTCCTTTGAAAAGATCTCATTACAAGGGAGTTTGTCGAGAATTCTTCGTTGAATCACCTCTTTATCATTTTTTCCAAAGTTGGAATTACTAGCCAAGAGCTCCATTTGATCATCAACCATGTGTTCTTGAGGAACTCTCCTTGAATCCTCCAGTGGAAGTATATTATCTTGAACCTGCACACAAGGAGAATTGATACAAAGCAAAATGATAGTATTTTGTTTAGTGGTGATTCGGCTTAGATGGCATGCTTTAATCATAAATTGGCGTGGACCTTCAAGGTGCCGATGGAAATTTTCAAAAGGATCCGAGGTAGTATAAATACTATAACTATCCGGGGTGGATGAAGTTGTTCCTTTCATTGTCAAGGTACCTAAGAGAAAACACCTACAAAACAACAAATAAGTTAGTCCAAATAACCTTACACACTCAGACTCGGATCTTACCTCACACTTTGTAACACGCCGAGAAATTTTTCGTTGAAATTTTGTGCGTAAACGTGTTGGGTTCTATCTTCTAAAATGAATTATAAATTTTCCGTGCGGAATGTCTTAGATAACCCACCATTGTGTAGAGTATTAAATAATATTTCTAATGATATGTGGATCACCCAAAACGAACACCCGAGCGATGAGTTATGAACATTCCGATCGAATCATGAATAGTAGTGAATAGTAAAACATGCAACAAAGAGTACTGAGGCTTGGCGTATTTTTGCTCTAACTTTAAACAATCATAAATCCTTGTACATAATGATCTGGGTGATCTACCATATATCAACGGAAAGCTCTGTGAGTCCTATTTCCAATGAAATTAGTTTGATCCAATTTGTCTATCGGAGAAAAAAATTATGGTCGATCTACTTCAGCCTATCAAAAGCAAATTTTTGGGTCATATTCAAATGATCACAACTCCTCTCATACACAATGATCTGGGTGAGATACTATGTATCAACGGAAAGGTATGAGAGTCTTCTTTCTAATGAAATTAGTTTTATCCAATTTGGATATCGAAGTAAAACATTATGGTTGATCTACTTCAGACTATCAAAATAGTCCACCAAAAGACAGATTTGAGAATTATTTAATTTTTAGGGGCGTTTTGGTCATTCCCCCTCACTCAAAATTCATCCAAACCCTATATTAAAGCCTATTAGAAGCATTATATGTTATATTTCATCAAATTCCCTAAAAAAATAAAACCCTAAGCCCCTACATCCAACTTTAGGAACCTTCAAAGTTCACCATTAATTCTGCAAATTTATTCAAGATTCCAAGTTCCTAGTTCAAGAACTCCAAGAACCATCATTCAAAGGTATGATTAACATCTCAAAAATGATTATCAATCTAAAGTTCATCATTCAAGGTATGTGGGGTTTTTCAACAAGAACTCTCTTTCGTTCTTGAGCCCAAAAGTAATTTTCTTTACAAAGGCATAATTTTTATTTGATTTTTACGAATTTGAAGAATGAACCCATATCTTATGATGATTATTATGAAATCTTGATGTTTATGATTTTGAAAGATGAATTTTCATGTGTGGAGATATAAAGCATGAACCTTGAATGATATTTATCATGATTTTTATATTTGGGTCATGAATCCCCATTAGAAATTGTGTTTTTTAATAAAGTGTGTGTTATAAGTACGTTGATGTTGAATATTTGAGATATTTTGAATGATTTGAGCTTTTGGTCTTAATGGAGTTATTTTGAACTCGAGTGTGAAAGAAATCCACAACGTGGTTGATTTTGATATATGAGAAGCATGATGGCTCCCGATGTATATTTATATATTACTGAAATTGTTTTGTTATAGATTGTATTTAAAATAATCTAAGCTAATTCTAGGATAAATCTTTAGCACCGAGTGGGAGGTATAAAGCGACCTTACTTCCTTAGAACTACGTGCCCCCGGGCCTAAGGCTGATTTATATAGTGATCACTAGTTTGTGTGGATTTAATATCGATAGTCCTACTCCGATGGCAATGATAGGATGCTCTCCCCAACATGGTTTTACGTTGGACTCCATGTAGCTCACATGGTTTATGTCAGTTATAGGATCTCCCAATGTGTGTGTGTTTCCTTGTGTCTATGGTGAATGGTGAACACATTTGA
>JAPEIP010000382.1:44631-72271 GCA_026120095.1 Capsicum chinense
TAAAATTCTTTTATTCTTGGATGATGATTACTCTGTTGATATTTGAGGGTTATTTATGGAAACCCCGTTGATTTGTGTTGAACTGAATGAAAATGGCTCAAAGGGTTAGCTTGGGGCTACTCGTAGCCTCAAGCACCATGTGACGCTCTGGGACCCATTTTCTGGGGCGTTACACACTTGGTCTCACAAGTGTTGAATACTTGGCAATACTTGGTAAGTGAATTGAGTAGTGAATATACCTTGGTCCGAAATCATATTTTGTTTGATAAGACTCAAATAAAACGATGCATGGACTTGAACCCACAAACTACTATGACTAAAAATAAGAAAAGCACACAAAAAATGAAGACACGAACAAAATAGACTCAAGACTAATTATCAACCTAGTCGGTACTTACTAGTTTGCTAATTAGTGATAGAATCAGCACAAAAGCAACTAGAAACAACAAATAGAAACTTAGAAATCTAATTTAGAACTCTTTTTGTTTGTTTATATAGTAATGATGTGGCAGCTTGTGATTGGACATCACTTTTTCAAAATTTTCAATTCTCAAATTCTTATCTCGGCCAAACAACACTTAGTGAAGGAAGAGATTTCGTTTGGAGGAAAAAATATTCACGTTTGAACCCTTTTCAAGCTTCAAAATGGATTAGAAATGAATTGGTCCCCCCTTGTACTTATAATTGTACTTGAAGATTCCTTTTGTCTTTGTTGTTTTCTTCTATTGGCAAGACTAGGAAGCTTCTTGGAAATTGCCTTGAACAGCTAGTACACTTTCTTCCCTCCCTTTTCAAGATCAAACAAGAACTTTTGAATATTCTTCTCCAACAAGATATGAAGATTGAGGAAGAACAATATGAATATTCAAGAGTTGACCAAGGTTTGACCACTAGGCAAATGAACCTTGAATTCAATTTTTCTTTTAGATCTAGGTTCCTTTTGCCAAGACAAGCACAACCAACACAAAATCAGCCAAAATCATGTCAACAACAAAAACCCAAAATGGATCTCACCTCCAAAAGCTTCAAACAAGTCACAACAATGGTGGATCTAACTCGAAAAAAAAAACAAATGTTAATTCAAATGTAGATCTACACTCCCTAGGTGCTAGGGAACAAGAATCCAGCACATCAAACCAACAAAACAACACAAAAACATGTAGATCTAAGATTTAAAAATCTTCCAAAACACAAAAACAGGTTTGCAATTTTGTTTTGTGAGATTTTCGATTTTCTACACTTTTTTTGTTGAGATTTTCTTAGATCCAAGACTTAGAGTTATGGGAACAAATCTAAAACACGGCTTTGATACCAAATTATATCCTAAAACTGAGATTAAGGACTAATGACACAAAAATCAGAAACCACTAGACAAAGAAACCAACATATGGAAAGGAGATGAAAAAGAAGATTGCATAAATGTAAAGATAGAGATAATGAAACATACACCGCCTTTAATAATTAGCACCTAATTGTGTATCAAACAACTAGACACAGTTCACCATGGATGGATAACAATTCATTCTTAGGTGAACCAAGGCAATTCACACTCCCTCAATCATACCTTTCTTGCTAAATGTTCAACACAAATGAAGAACCCTTCAATGCATTCAAACACTCCAAATTTACTTTCTACCCTAAGCTAACACTAAACTAAGAATAAGAACTACACTCTAAAGAGTAATCTTTCAATATTCATCAAAGCTAATGAGAATGGAAGATAAAATGTCTATTTATACTATTACATAGTAAATGTCAAAAACACCCTAAATGAGGGAGGGAATCGGGGCGCCTCTTGAGTGTTACTTTGGAGTGAAAAATCTCTTCAATGCCCTTCACTTGAGGCACCTATTGAGTGTATAAGTCCTCCTCCTTTTCTTCACTTGAACAAGGCTTCAAAATGCTCTAAAAAGGACTTCAATTTCTTGCCAATTCCGAAGCTTGAACCTTGGACAATATCTTGTGCTCTTGGTGCTCCTCATACTTGTATCACATCCAAAAAGTAAGTCTCAATACTCTCACAAAGTAGCAAAATCTCTCATACTTCGTTTCCAAGATAGAAGTCGCATGTCTGGCCAACTCATGGAAACGAGCCTCACACTAAGCGATTGTCATAGAACTCTGCTCCAATCTAGAGAAATGATCTCTCAATCGATCCCTAAGGCTTCACGAATATACTTCTCTAAGAACATCTCAGAGAATTGAGCCCATGAAAGGGGAGAAGATCCAACTGTCCTAGGACTCATAAAACCTCTCCACCAGTGTTGAGCAGACAAATCCAACTAAAATATGGTGTAATCCACACCACGAGTCTCAATGATGCCTAAACCATAAAGCCTATCCTCACAAGCAGTCAAAAACATAAAAGTATCCTTTCTAGTATCAACAATAAACCTAGGCGGGGCCAATACCAAAAACCTACCCAATATATACTGCTCTTCAGCAGACATAGTTGGCTGGGTCATAACTGGCTGAGCAACTATCAGCTGAACAACTGTCGATGTAGAGGGAACCTGAACTCTAGGAGCTACAAGTTCAGGTTGCACTCCTTCTCGAGTATTTTGCCAACCATCAACACCCAACAGCTGAACCAAAACATCTCAAAGCAAAGAACAGGGAATAAAACCTGGTAGAGCCTCGGCTGGTCCGTGGTCCACTGCTAGCTAATGTTGATGAATCTCTAGATCAGGTGCAGAAATAGGGTTTGGGGAAGGCCCATCCTAATACTTAATTGGGGATACATCTCGGGGATATCCTCGAATAGGGGAAAGATCCATAAGTTGGGTCTCGGGACACTCATCACACATAGCTGCAGCATGACTCCTGGGCATCTATGAATTAGTAAAGTTAAGAGAATATCCTACAAACCAATTCAGACTCTTAGCACGATATGAGTGAAAGAAGTGAAGGACTCCTAAAAATGTCACATAGCCACCCAAAGATAGGAAACAAACATCAATGTTCTGATCTATCAGACTCTATTAGACACTTTCTATTGTACCAATAATATTGGTGAAACCTAGTCTCTAATACCAATTTGACATGACTAAATTTATGAATAGTGATGGTACCTTCTAAGCCCACCAGTAGGTGAGACAACACCATAACCCAGAGCTAAATCAATGGATTACTTCAGTAGAAACTACCCAACAAGGGCCATAATAGAAGAACACAATCATAAACAACATGTTCCACAATAGACATACAACTATAGATACCAATTCCCATAACACTGGGAAGTATACCCCAAAAAACACTAAGTAAAAAACTCATCACGGTGTTCCATTCCACCAGAGAGTGCACCAATAGATCCATTCATCAACATATCAAGATATATAAATATATATATATACATAACTAACTCACATTTACCAGGTTTTAACATTTCCCGCCATCGTCACTTGCCAAGATATATAATCATCATCAACTACCGTAAGTCGAGCCAACATATACCAAAATAATCATAATCATGGTTATATAGTTGTTTAGTCCTCTAACTCATTAATTACTCCATCAATTCTATATTAACTAACCACCAATTATTATTAAGCTACTATTCACTAGTCATCATAAGGCCTCCAACCATTAGCCTAACTGATTTCTCAGCATCCTTCATCATGAAATCTCAACTAATTATCATTCATTAGATTACCAACATCCCCTCCTAGCCAAGAGCACAACTAAACAATAATTACCATTAAACCAACTCACACCTAGTTTTCATAAGTGCACTAGTCATCAAGATAGTAAGAAGCTACATATCACCAACACAGTTATCTATTCATTAACCAATGACATTTTCTAATTAGAACAATAATTATCTAAGTCCTCGTTTAAGAAACCAACGACATTATACATTAAATATCAATATTACTAACCATCAACAATGCTAAGTCTATTAACATTATTAGCCATGTAACAACCATAGCTACTAGTTACCATATTTTTTAAAAAAAAGGTCCACCAACTAGTATTCTAGGCTTCTAGACATCAAGTAATATGACCACTTTTACATAGACAACTAGTAATCACATAACCCATTTACTAGGCAAAACCCAATAATATCACCATTTATTCATGCCAAATAGGTCCACTGGAAAAATCCTTAACTCTACATATGATTACACTTACCAATTAGATGTAACTCAATATTTGGCATATTCTACTAATATTCACTATTTAGTCTCAACAAGAGCCACACCACTTAACTAATGATTAACAGTAGGGAATTATAGATATTTTTCGAAGGGAAACCTTATATCCTAAGTGTACACAAGGACTTAACCTTTAAATTACATAACCACACATATACCAATATATTCAAATATACTTACCATATGTACATCACCATATTACATTAGTATGTCCTCTGGGTTTACCGGGCACCACCATACATCAACACCTCTTTTGAATTTATCAGGTATCATCACATCATCAATATATCCTTCAGATTCATCGGTCATTATTATAACATCAATACCTCTTCAAAATTTACCAAGCATCACAACATCATCAATATATCCTCCAGATTCGTCGGGTATAATCATAATATCAATACCTTTTTTGGGTTTACCGGGCTGATTCACATCATCAATATATCCTTGAGATTCACCAAGCATCATCATAACATCAATACCTCTTTGGGATTTATCGGGCATTATCACATCATAAATATATCCTTTGAATTCACTGGGTATCATCTTAAAGTCGATATCTTTTTTGGGTGTACGGGGCATTATCACATCATCAATATGTCCTCCGAACTCACTAGGGATCATCATAACATCAATACTCATCATTACAACAATAAACACATACATATAGCCTAAGCAATAACAAGTACAAGCCACAATCAATAGAGTGTAAGATAGGTAAGAAAATACATATCAAGGTACTTTACCAGTAATCATCATAACATTACATGAGTAGATGCATGGGTATATATATCCCAATATCATGATCAATCATCACCTTTCTGAGCTTAACATGATTATTATTAAGTCAATTATAAGTCGCAGGGTATGCCTTCTAAAATCCTTATTTTACCCATATAGTTTACTATACTAGCACAAGAGATTTTTTTACACAAATATTAGCTTAGTCATTAAGCTTTAATCATAATAAGAATTGTAACATAATTCAAGGCTCATATAATAAGATAGCTAATAAGTTAAGTGATAGCATAACCATAGATTCAATTTACATGACTTTAAAATGTTGTCCATATCATGACAACAAGATAATCAATCAAGTATACACATTTATCCAACATTGACAACATGCATAAAGTATATACTGAGTTTATCCATCAGATCAGCAAAAGTATACTCTAGGCATTCATCATGTATCTAGGTCACTAAAGAAATTATATAGTTCAAGCTTAAGGTGGGTCAAGTTTTGCTTCTAATAATCCCCAAAGTTCTCTTTTACAAGTTCAACTTCTATCCAAAATTAGACAAAGTTATCTAAATCATGCCTTAAGGGCTTACCAACTCACCCTAAATCTATAGGATAATTCTTCTTCATGTATTCCTTCTAATTCACCCCAAGCACCAAAATTCATGCCACAACTAAGCATATCTAGGTCAACATAACTCTAAGGTAAGTGAAAAAGTCACTATCACCTACTAGAGCAACTATAGTATGCTTATACAATTCATGAGATTACAAATCCAACCAACTAAGGTACTAAGATATGAGTCAACTATCCTTCTTAATGTGTTTAAATACCTAAGTGATTCGACTAGTCCCATACATTTCCATCTACAAATTCAACACCTAAAACCCTATCCAATCATATCAAGATATCACAATTATACTATATAAAGCTCAATATAACACAAGTAAGCCTAACCTACCATAAGTACCAAATAGCTCACAAACCTACAATCTTTGCTATCTTTTTCCTCGAAGCTTCTTTCATGAGCAAGGCTATAAATATCATAATCTATGCATTATTATGATAATAACAACACCTTTATTACACCATTGTGCTTTTGATCCAAAATAGAATTAAAAAATCTAAGTGGGTCCCACATATGAAAAACGAGTTTTTGAGACTAACCCATTGTTCAAATACCACTAAGGAGTTAAAGTCCTCAATAAATTTATGCAAAACAATCATATTTGGGGGTAAAATCAAGCCTTATGCCATTTGGGATTTTGGGTCTAATAAACAATAATTTAACAACAAAATTTTAAAGATTCATACCTTAGATACAAGACTACCTTTAAGTGTTTTACATTCTATTAGGGTTTGGGCACTCATAGCAATGTAGGAAATGACCAAATTTTAGCCAAAAGAGGGCTTTTAAATGGACCATTTTAGGACTCAAAAGGATCGATCTAGCATGCGTCCTAGACCGTGATCACAGTATGCACGATCGCACCACTCCTCCTGTGATTGTGGCACTTCAAGCTCTAGACGTTGGCTAAAACTTATCACCATGAGTCGTAACAAAGCAAGAATCTAGGATCGCCATAAACTGATGACCCTGTGACTCATTGATACCACTAGTAATGGGATCCTACGACTCATAGGGTCTAGTCATAGTCAACACAGAATCTAATTGTATAAACACTGGACATCCTACAATTTGTACCCCATGACTCATAATAATTCCTTAAGACTCATAGTGAGCAACTCATACTCAGAGCAAAACTTAGCCAATAAAATTCTAATTTGGTTATGATTCCATCTTGATGACTCGCCATGAGTTTTACAACTTGTATCCTCAAGTCGTACCCAAGGAAAAAACTCAAACACCATTCATGTACACCTTACAACTAAGGTCTCCAGAACTATCAAGACACCCTATGACTCATCAGGTGAGTTTTTGCCAGGGATAAAATCTCAGAAATCAAAAACATTCAAGGACCAAAATCCAAGGGCGTTACATACTCCCTCTTAGGATCATTTACCCTCGAATGATTGGAAAAGGCATTTGTTAGAATGATTTGACTTAACGTGCCCCTACTCTTACCTTTAAAAAATACAGAAAACAAAGATACCAAGGAAATCTCTCTTTCCTTTAACAAAGTCATAAAAAAACAATGATGTAAAGGAATACGCATACCTTAAGCACAATTATCCAGAACGGTAAATAAGAATAGATATTTGGACTTCATTTTCTCTTTAGTTTTTGTAATACCCCACACGCTTCTAAGCTAGAAATTGAACCTTTATTTCTACAATTGTAAACTCTATTCCCTTGATTCATATATTGTAATACCCCACATGCTTCTAAGATAGAAATTGGACCTTCGTTCCTATAAAATCTAGTCCCGTTATTCATACATAAATCCATGTTTCATGATCATTAACATAGTGTGAATAAATATTATTAGGTGGCAAAGATGTTCGTAAGTTTCACTTAGTGCAAAGTGATCTAAAAGCCATTGATTCGGCCAAATTTTGGTGTTCGATTTTACAAAGTTCATCTTTGAATGAGTATAAAATTATGTATATATGGAATTTTGAAGACTAAGACTCGCCAAATTTTAGATAATTGAATTAGATTTCCAACAATACCAATTTTTGGTTAATCCAATACCCGAGTGAAAATTTATGGCATTTTTTGTGAGAGGCAGTAAGGGGTCGTGATAGCCCCGCGCCGCGATGGCTATTCAACCTGATTGGGTGTCGCATTGCGTGGGCTGCTTAACCCAACTAGGGATAATTTCACGGGGTCTATTCCCCCAAGTCTTATCTTTTTAAGAGTCAAGGGTTACTTTGGTCCTTTCCCCTCAACCCTAAACGTACAAAGCAGAAATTATAACACCCAAAAGGGCATTATTTTCCCTTTTCACTCCAAATTGCTTTCAAGAAACCCTCCTTCATTCACAAGGACAAAAATCCAAGTGTCACCATACAAGAACCTTCAAGAAAAGTTATTCTCCTTAAAGATTTAATCTTTTGAGGTATGTTAGATATTCATCCATGGGCCTTTCTATCCATGGAGTCCATGAATCAATTTTTTAAGTTTAAAAGAATGGTCATTACATGTTATTATGAACTTTATACATGAAATCCCATGAATTTATATTTTACATAATGTTTACAAGTAATTGTTGTTCAAACTAAACCTTACATATTTGAATGATGCTATTCGCAAGTTAAATCCCTAAATCCATAATTTGTAGTATTTCAATTATGTTAGCATCTCATGTTTTGACTATTCTCATGCTCAAGTCTATGTATTTCAAGTGTTTGATGAAATGCCTAAATGATTGGGGTTTGAATAATGACCCCTTGTTTTGTTTACAAGAGTTTTTGATAGAAAGAGTCCTTACACGTTGAAAGTTGAAGTATGTTTATCTATATCTTGGTAATTTGATTTTTAATTGATTTCACATAGAATTCATTATATTATGTTTTAAATATTGTGACTTCCATATCATATTCATACGAATATAGAATAAAACCCTCTGTTTATGATTTGGTCATGTGATTGTGCTATCTTTTCATGTTTAAAAAGTATCCCCATGTTAATCTCTTAGTCCCCATGTGTTGATAAAATGCTTAAGTTAATAATAGTGACCAATGATTTCCTTTCTTGGTTTTAAAGACTTCATGTGGTCCTATTGTTATTGCTATCGAGTCCTGGGGATATACCAGAAGTTTAGCTATTTACTTAGTTTCAGTAGCTTCAGAATAGTTTCAAATAAATCATGAGCACTCAGCTAGCCATCATGATCAGTTACTTATCTAGTTAAGTTAGTTCAGTCCAGTAATCAGGGTCATTCAGTTGGGAGGAGTATTCAGCATTGAGCGAACATAGGGATGGGGGCTCACCCGCCAGTTAGGAATAGGTCCTTAGGAGAATTCCTTAAGTTCCAGAACTACGTAGCCAGCGTAGGTTATAAGATGTCACCCACCAATTTAGGACTAACACTCTCAGGGATCACCTACCAGTTTAGGACTGATCTCAGGGGTCACCCATGAGATTAGGACTGACTCCACAACCATTCTTAGTACCCCTGGCATAGTACCAGCACCCTTCTAACTGGGGTCACAGGTTGGACCCAGATCATCTAAAACTAGGGCATATCGGTTAGATAATAACTCCCACAGTTTTCATGCATTCTTACTCAGTACCTCATGCTATACATTCAGTCAGTTATTACTTATGCATATGAACCCATGTATATCAGCCTAACATTATTTAGCATACCAGTAAATTCTAAGTACTGATCGTATACTCATTTCTTGTGCTATGATATCTTATATCATAGGTTTAGACGCTCGGATTCCCAATCGTACTTATACTTTCTAGTGCATCAGCAACAACAGTCGTGGTGAGTCCTCACCCTTTAAGGACGAGTTATATTATATTCAATTATTTCTATAGTTCAATTATTTAGTCAGTCGGAGTTAGTTGGGGCCTTGTCCCATCAACTTTTAATCAGACAATTTAGAGGCTTTTTAGACTAGTACAAACAGTTGGTCAGTTTCCAGTTGTCATTATTAGTCATTTTATCAGTATGGCCCATATGTGTCCAGATGTTATAAACCATGATTTTGTATTGATTTCAGTTGTTAAAACCTTATGGCATTTGTTGAAATTCATCACATGTTGTTTATCAATTTTATTCAGTGCTCACAGCAAGTACCAGCTCATGGGTTAGCTTGTGGTCTCTCGGGACCGTAAGCTCTATGTGGCATCTTGGGTGTACTCCAGGAGAGTTACAGCTTCCCAAGTAGCTTCCTCAACCCTTTGGTTCCTCCAAAGAACCTTTACCAGTGCCATGTCCTTCATCTGCAACTAACGGACTTAACCATCCAAAGTTTCAACTGGGACTCCTCGTAAGACAAGGAATTCAAAATACCAACCACTTCTAAAGGAACAACAATCAAAGGATAACCTATAAACAACATCAAAACATGAAACACCAGATGAATGAAGCTCAAATGAAAAAGAAACTCTAATACTATGCAACATTACCCATCCTCTTCAACACTAAGTACGGACAAACATATCGGGGACTGAGCTTCCCCTTCTTACCAAATCTCCCCACTCTCTTCATGGAAAACACCTTTAAGAATACCCAATCCCCAACACTGAACTCTAACTACCTTAACCTTACATCTGTGTAAGAATTTTTGCGACTTTGGGAAGCTTTAAGTCTATCCCAAATCACCTTGACCTTCTTCATGGCTTGGTGAACTAAATAACTTATTTTTACCAACCTCAAACCACCCAATAGGAGATCTACACCTCTAACCATATAAGGCCTCTAACAGACCCATAATAATATTGGAGTGATAATTCAAGTTGTAGGGAAATTATATGAGAGCTAGGTGGTCAATCAAACAACCACTAAAATCAAATACACAAGCCCAAAACATGTTTTCCAACACATGAATTATCCTTTATGCTTGCCCATTCATCTCTGGGTGTAAAGCGGTACCAAAGGTCACCTTAGTCCCCAAACCTCTCTAGAACGACCTCTAAAAGAGGGATGAGAATTGAGTACCCTAATCGAATATACTGGAAACTGGAGTACCATGAAATTTCATGATCTACTCAATGAACAACTTGGCATAATCCTTAGAAGAGAAATTAGTACTCACTGACAAGAAGTGAGCAGACTTAGTTATCCTTTCCACGATAACCCAAATTGAATCAAATTGCTTGCGAGAGCATGAAAGACCTATAATAAAATCCAAATTGATTATCTCCCATTTCCACATAGACAACTTAATATCTGGAGTTAAACCACTGGGCATCAAGTGCTCTACCTTAACTTGCTGACATACCATGCACTTGGCTATAAAATTTTCCACACCCCACTTTATATTATTCTACAAATAAATCTCTCTAAGATTATGATACATCTTCGTCAAACCAGGATGAACAATATAATGTGACTCATGAGCTTTTGCCAAAATTCTTCCTCATAACCCATCTACATCGGGGACACACAACCTACCTTGGTACCTTAAGATACCATCACCGCTCTCTCAAAAACCATCACTTTCTATCGACCTACATCATTCTTAATTTGCATTAGAATAGGATCCAACACTTGCTTCTTCTTTATTTCAGCACCAAGAAATGACCTTTCCACCTCTTGAATAATCATAACACCATCCTCGAAATCTAAGAGACAAACTCCAAGATTAGCCACATGGCGAGTATCCTTTACCAAATATCGCTTCTCCTCATCCACATGAGACAAGCTTCCTATAGGCAACCTTCTAAGAGCATCAGCAACCACATTAGCTTTTTCTGGATATAGTGAAGACTCATGTCATAGTCCTTTAGCAACTCAAGCTACCTATTTTGTCTGAGATTAAATTCTTTTAAGTGGACACGTATTGCAGGATCTTATGTTCAGAATAAATATCAACATGGACCCTATACAAATAATGTCGCCAGATCTTTAATTCAAACAACACATCTATTACTTCCAAATCATGGTTCGGATAATTTTTCTCATGAATTTTCAATTGTCTTGAAACTTAAGAAACCACATTACCATGTTGTATCAACACGCAACACAGTCCCACCCGGGACACATCATATTAGACAACAAAACCATCAGTGCCTTCAAGTAGGGTCAAGACTAGAGCCTAAGTCAACTTATCTTTTAACTTCTCAAAACTACCCTCTCAAGTATCAGACCATAAGTATTTCACTTATTATTCAGTCAACTTAGTCAATGGGGGAACGATAGAAGAGAAACTCTCTACAAACCTTCTATAGTAACTAGCTAAATTAAAGAAGCTCAGAATATCAAATGGATTCGTAGGTCTAGGCCATTTCTTAACCACTTCAACCTTCTGTGGATCTACCATGATCCCTTTAGTCAAAACTAAATGAACCAAATAAGTCATAATATTCAACTAGAACTCACACTTAGAGAACCTTTCATACAAATGTTGATCCTTTAAAGTCTGCAACATAAGGCAGAGGTGATTGGCATAATCCATCTTACTCTTGGAATATACGAAAATCTCATCAATAGAGACAATCATGAACAAATCTAAGAACTTATGGAAAACTCAATTCATAAAATCCATAAACATGGTTGGGGCATTGGTTAAGGCAAAAGACATCACCAAATAATCAAAATGACCATATCGTGTTCGTAAAGCAGTCTTAGGGATATCCACCTCCTAAATCTTTAACTGGTGGTACCAAGATCAAAGATTAGTCTTAGAAAATAACTTAGCACCCTAAAGCTGATCAAAGAGATCGCCAATCCTCAGAAGTAGATACTTATTCTTCATAGTCACTTTATTCAGTTAGTTATAATCAATACACATCGGAACCATCCTTCTTACGAATGAAGAAAAATGGAGAACCCCAGAAACATACTAAGGCGGATAAAACCCTTATCAAGAAGATCTTTTAACTCCTCTTTAAGTTTATTCAACCCAGTCAGAGCCCTCCTATAAGGAGGGATTGTAATAGGATGAGTGTTTGAAAGAAGATCATTCCCAAAATTAATTTCTCTGTCGGGAGGCGCACCACAAAGATCATTAGGGAACACCTTAAGGAATACACAGATCACAAACATAGTCTGCAAAGAAGGAACTTCAAATCTAGAATCCGTAACATGCACTAAGTGATAGAGGCACCCTTTAGAAATAAATTTTTTGCCTCTAAGATATGAAATAAACCTTCCCTTAGGCACTATGGAACTACCTTCCCATTCAATTATCGGTACATTTGGGAAATGGAAAGTGACCATTCGGGTTACACAATCAAGAGATGCATAGTATGAATGCAACCAATCCATCCCTAAAATCAATCAAAGTCTAACATGTCCAACTCTATCAGATCCACCAAGGTCTCTCTACAATTGACTGACATCACACAACCCCTATAGACCCTTCTAGCCATAATGGTGTCACCCATAGGGGTAGACACAGAAAAAGAATCTGAAATGCTCTTAGGATTAAAGACAAAATGAATAGCCACATAAGGGGTCACATAAGAGAGAGTAGATCCAGTATCAAGTAAATAATATACAACACAAAAAAAAGTTTAAGCATAATAATAACAATATCGTAGATGCCTCAGAATTCTAGCAAGTGGCAAGAGCAGACAGACGATTTTGTCCAGTGTTGGAGCCAGAAGCAGAAGTAGCACCCTTTGGTGCATGAGTAGATGAAATAGCAACAGGAATCTTATTCACCCCAAAAGAAACTTTAGATGGACAATCCCTCTGTATATGACCAATCTGAACATTTAAAGCACTTATTCCTCTCTTTCTCATAAAACCTATAATAATTTATCCATAAAATCTACAAGGAGGATAAGATGAAGTTGACTGAGCCCCACTAGCCTACAATAGGGCTCCTAGTGCTTAAAATCCACTAGCATACTAAGAACGGTGGTCACCTAATGGCTTTGGATAAAGAGAAAGTCCTAGAGTAGGAACCAGAATTGCCCCACATCTTCTAAACCACTTCCTACTATCTCTACCACTTTATTGTTGGCCTCCACCCTAATCTAAATA
Organism: Capsicum chinense; assembly: GCA_026120095.1. Classification (NCBI taxonomy): domain Eukaryota; kingdom Viridiplantae; phylum Streptophyta; class Magnoliopsida; order Solanales; family Solanaceae; genus Capsicum; species Capsicum chinense. Next base: position 58,102 of record JAPEIP010000382.1, read on the forward strand.
GTAAAACTTATTATTCTGCCTCTAACTCATCTTTGCTTGCTTCTTCTTTTATTCCTCTATTAGTAGACACCATAAGTATAGAGTTGTCTATATCCTTATTCAATAAGGCAAACTTACTCTCCAAGAATAACTCACGGGATAACCCCGAACCAAACTTCCTCATTCTAGCCCTCATGCTAGACACTAATTCAAGAGCATAATATGATAAATGATGAAACTTCAAGGGATATTCTTTTACCGACATCCTTCCTTACTTTAAATTCATGAATTCCTTAGCCTAGCCTCTCTCAACTTCTAAGGAAACAAGCGATCAAGAAAGTACTAGAAAAATCATCCCACAAGGAGAACTCAACATTACCTCCCCTGGACTGGTCCCACTCTTCATACCATAAATACGCTATATCCTTCAATTGATAGGCTGCCAAATCTACACCCTCCACATTATTAGCATGCATCACATGAAAGATCTTTCCATAACATCAATAATCTTTTAAGGATCTTCCTCAACCTTAGAACTAGTCAAAGTAGTAGGACTTAACATCATGAATTGGCCAATCCAAGTGGCCTCAGATGATGGAGCAAGAGATGATGAGCACTTTCTAAATACCTTATAGGCTTAGATTATGGAGTAGACCTAGTGGCCTTAGATAATAAGCACTTTCTAAATGCTTCATAGCCTCTCCCTTATAGGTGTGGCTCACTACATACCCATTAATGAGACTCTACTTGACACGGCTTTGTTAGACACCCAATAATACCAAACCTAAGTTTTGATACCATCTTTTCATAAACTGAACTAGGGCCTAGCCGTGATGGGTATCTCAAGTCCCACGTGGATCAAAATCACCCCCTACACCTAACAAAACCAAACACACCATATTCCAAGGTTGAATTAAGTTCATACATATAAGAAGATATCATGCAATAGCTTAAGAAAATTTAAATGTATGTCCATAACCAACTACCAACAATCGACCAAATAACCAAGCAGCACTGCCTAATAACTATAGTAGTCTAAACAAAGCCTTCTAAACAATGAACAAAAATTAATTACCAATAAAAAGTAGGGACGTACCCCGGATTATAGCAAAAAAAGTATAAATAGTGTGATACACAAAAGAACAAAACATGAAATATAGACTTTCAATATATAGAAACTCACCACTTTAATGTCAACTCAAGAGTTGATCCCAAATCCTAATTGTTGACCAGGAGAAGTAGAAGTATGACCAACTCCTATATTATGTGGGAATACATCATTCAAAGACGGTTAGCAGGGTAAATGCTAACATATAACTCAAGGAGAAGGATATCATAATGACATGATATAACAGTTCAAAATCACTCAACACCAGTCCACGTAGTTAAATACATAAACATATAAATAAATATATACATCACATGTCGGCATAAGGAAAAAGCCTAACATCCATTTCTAAATATTAGCCTGGGTTATGTAGCTCAAATGTCATAACATATACCCACATGATATGTGGGCCCCCACCCCTACCCCCTTGTCGGGCTCTAGTGCATGTAGCTGGATAAATCAAAAAATAATCTCATTAATATGCATGGGGGCTTGAACCTCCCAACAAAAAACTAAGGTAACTAGAACTCGATAATGAAATGATTTACGGGGGACTCAAACCTCCCTAATAATGAAATAAAAATAAGGGGGACTTGAACCCCCTAGTCATTTTGACCCCTGCATTGGCAAATGAGGTTTCCCGTATTGGTAACTCGGACCTCCACTTTTATGACTCAGCTACATAACCCTTATTAGAGCCTAATTAAAACATTTATCACGCAATCCCATTCACGAACCACTTTTCACATTAAGGCATACATTGTTGTTATCATCATACAAACTACACTTTCAAGGTAACAACAACATGCCAAAATACCTTTCCTATAACTTTAGCGAAAATAGCTCTCTTTGTTTATTAATACAAGGTGGTGGACGCCAAATCTCTTTGTTCACAAAATCAGACCATTTTGTTTCAAATACCTCTTCATAGTGCAATAGTTCATACTAGCTCAATTTCACAAATTTTTATATGTTTCCAAACTTAAAACAAATTTCAGATTTTGGGATTGGGGTCATAACAACATCAAAAGTCGTAAGTTTGGGAAAATCATAATTCCCTAGTACATTCACTATACCCATTCACCCATAAGTTCAAAATAATATTTAAAGCATGATTAATCATTTATAAACCATTGGAAAATATTATTCAACAATAAGCATTCGAAACCCCCAACCTTTGTTTCGAAACCAATATAAACATCTCATGGAAAATACTTTTAAAAATATTCTTTTAAAAAATAAACAATGAGGTAAGAGTAACATGCTTTAAACACCAATAAATTTTGAGAGAACTCGACCCTTGACCCCTTAGATAATCAACTTGATGAAACCCTAGCTTGACTTTCTTTAGTGAATTTAGAGAGACCTTTGAGAGTGTTTTAGAAGTTACATAATTTGTTAATGGGTTCTAATGACACCCTAATGAAGTTATAAGACATGTCTTTCAATTTGGGTAAGAGGGGAAATGTCTAGGATGCCCTTAACTTAAAAGCTAAAAAATAACCGCCTTTGAAAATAGGTCAACCCTTGACTTGTAGTCACTCATTACTACTCATCACCATGAGTCCTAATGTAAGATCCCATAAGATCCTAGCTCAATTCAGCTCACTATTGCATGTCAAAGCGGGTCCAAGATTTAGAAAATTTCACCAAGTGTTAAGACTTAGTTATTTTCAAGCCTCTTAAACAACGATGATTTTACTTTCGACCTTGCCAGCCTTAGAATATTGATTTTTAAGTTGCTTCATGATTGAGGTGGTTGATAGCACATTTCAAGTAAGTTTTGGGTTTTTTGGACAAGGTTTAAGGCCTATTTGGATGTTCAAAATAGGGAGGCAATGCAACATCTCTACTGCACATCATATATCACATTGATAGGGAGCAATACGGTGCGGTGCATATCGCGTCGGTAGGATGATGCAGCGTGTCGCTTATTTCCTTGATAGTCCAATTTAGTTTAATGAATTTTGGGTCCATAAGGGTATTTGAGTCATTTTCCCTTATCTCACCCATAACATGAAATTAAGGTTCTCAAAAGGCATAAATAATTATTCTACTAACAAATTCTCTTAAAAGATATCATTCTCTCTCAAGAACAAAACCAAACGTCCTCTCAAGAGCACCCAAACCTCCATCACTCTCTCTTTAAGATAAAGAAAACTTTAAGTATCTAATCTAAGAAGTTCAAGAATGATTTCAATAACATCTCTAAGGTCAAGTTTCTACATCAAATCAAACCTATTATGGTATGTGGGGTTATGAACAAGGGCTTTTTTTCACCCTTGTGCCCAAATTGCATGATTTTAAGATTTAATTCACTTGATTTGAAGTAGGGTTCATACCTAAGTCTATATATTCTTGAAGCACGTGATTTTTAAGAGATTTAAAGTTTAGGTATATCAAGAAGTTCTTATGCTTATCGTTTTAATTTACACGATTAATATTATGAATGAGGTTGTACTATCTTGACTTATTACGGTTGAAGTATTTCAAGTTTTTTATCGAGTATGAAGTTTTATTATGAATTGACATGAGTTTAAATGCATGGGTTTTAAGCCCTACATTTGAGTATTGATACTTCAAGACGCTTATGTTTTAAGCATTCTATTTTTAAGATTTAAAGTAAGAATTGATCTTATGATCGTAAGCTAAAAGAAAAAATCAACATTTATTCAATTTGATTACAATTTAAAGTAAAGAAAAGCATAACTGGTTTTCCTTATAAACTTGTATGCTATTTTAAGGTGGATTTCCTTAAGAGAGCATATAAGTAATATGGGAGTATTATTTAGCACCGAGTTGGGTATGATTACAAGGTCTCATGCCCCAGAACTATGTGTCATCATAGGTTTTAATACCCATAATTGGGTTCAACATAGTGATAACTTTAGCTTAGATTTTATTCCGATGGAAAGGGTAGGACAGCCCTACCAACATTGGTACGATATTTTGGACTCTATGAGCTCACATGGTTTATGTCAGCTAGAAGAACCTACCAATAAAAAAAAGTAAAAGTACAGCTTTTAGAACTAAGTGTTATGGCTCAAAAGATTTATACATCTTACTTTATAATTCATGATTTATGATTTTTAGGTTTTACTTATTCATACTCAAGGTGAGTCATTTACACTTGGCATGCATCATTTAAAAGTTTATATGAATATTAAGTTACAATTTTACTTATGCATTCACCCCCACATACCTAGTAAATTTGAGAAGTATTGATCTATATATATGTCATATGCTACATGTAAATCCCCGCAAAGTTTCCTTGTAGTTTGAGTCATAGGGCGTGTCAAGTGAGGCGTGATTTCGGTCCTAAAAGATTGAGAAGTTTCTTCCTAAATGAGTAGCGTGTTAACCATATAGAATTTCCCTAATTTCTACTTTTTATCATGTGGGAAATCTAATAAGATTTCCATCGATATAAGATTGGCCCAAATCCGACACTCAGGTAAGAAGTTATGGCCCCCGTCAATTCCTTTGAGTTTCGGTCTTGCGACCGTACTCCCCAGGCGAAGTGTTTCACGCGTTAGCTGGGCCCCTGATCCGCGTAGACCAAGGGCGAACACTCATCGTTTACGGCATGGACTACTAGGGTATCTAATCCTGTTCGCTCCCCATGCTTTCGCACCTCAGCGTCGGTAGGGACCCAGAGAGCTGCCTTCGCTTTTGGCGTTCCTTCATAGATCTCCGGAGCCAATTAAGCCTTCATCGTAAAACTACATCATTTGAGAGCCTAGCGCATCACAGACAGGGTGCATTTAGCAATTGTCAATTTCCAGTGGGACTCCACAATAGTGGCACATCATGGAGGAGTCCCAGGTCCCAACCAGTGGGAAAATACATGGCTCAGCATCGCGAAGGCTGTCAATTTCCCAATTGTCATTTTCCAGAGAGCTAATGCGTTAGCGGCACATCGCGGAGGCCTTCAAAATTGGGTTCCAATTCAATTTTTCCATTTTTATACAGATGTTTAAAAAGGGTATTTTGGACTTTTTCCAAGCCTATAAAATTGTGGAAACACTAAATCAAAGCCATTTACAAGTATCCTATAAGGGTTTTCTCAAGTTTTCTCTCATCAAGAACTGTAAATATCTAAAACCTCTTCGAAGAATCTTAAGAATCCACCACGAATTTGCTAAATTGAGTGAAGATTCAAGGTTCCCAAGTCAAGGGCCTCAAGATCCCTCACTCTAGAGCAAGAATAGAGTCCCAAAAATGAGAGTTCATCCAAAGATTCTAACTCAAGGTATGTGGGGTTCTAAACTTGGGAAACCCTTTCACCCTTGTGCCCAAAATGTTTATTTACGTCATGATTTTTCTGAAATTATGGGGTTTTTACATGAGTTTGAATTGGGGTTTTCACCCATATTTATTGAATGCATTATGTTGATATTTCTCATGAATTGAGAGTTAAATGGCATGATTTCTACATGTTTTCTTGAGTTTTTATAGCTGGATAAACTCCATGACTTTTCTCTTTGAGAAGCTTTATTTGAAATGTTGAGATATTGAAGCATATGACTACATTGAGATTTTGAGATAAATTGCTGAAATTTCCAGATTTCCACATGATTTATGAATCTATATGCTATATATTATGCTTTTGATAAGCTTTAACTTGAAATTGAAGTATGGGTTAGTTAGCTCCGCATCGCACCACCGTGTAATTTCCCATTTGTCACTTTCTAGTGACTTGACGCGATAATGGCGCATCACGCCAAGGATGAAAATTGGGAAACTTTCTCAGAGATTAAAGACATGTCCAGGGTTAAAAGGGTCAATTTCTCACCCCCTATATATACCCAATAACATGTGATTTAGTCATTCTTCACCCAAAATATACTAGTTTCTCTCAAGAACAAGCTAGAGTTTCTATTGGGGATTCAAATTCATGGAGGTTTCACTGTCAATTCTCAAGAAATCACATCCCAGGTATGCCATAGTGTTCATTCATGGACTCCTTTCATCCATGAAGTCCAAGAACCCCTTTTCCAACTTTATGTTATGAATTTTCTTTATGATTTTATGATTGGGTTATTCTTGTTCATGTTGATATATGAGAAATTAAATTCTACTCCATGTTGGGTGATAAATTCTATGTGGGTTAAATTATTATAGATATATATTCATGCAAACCTATGACTAAACCCTTGAATAATGAAATTAGAATTGAAACATGATGTTTAATTATTGTACAATGATGTTTACATGTACCATGCCTACAATATGTTAGATAAAATGCCTAGATAAAGGAAAAGTGTCTAACTAGCACAATACCATGAAATCCCCATGTATGTACAAGTTATGCCTATCACATGTTTTGATGAAATACTTCTATAAATGTATTATGGATTATGATGTTAATTATATGTTCAAGTAAGTTATGCTTGGTCAGTTTCATTCCATTAAGTTCTGGGGGTACTCGTACCAAAAACATTAGCTGTGCGCCTAGAGCTATGTCATTTTTTCATGATACTCTCAGTCAAGCTATGATCCTTAGACTTCAGACAATCTTATGACTCAGGAAATCTTTATGATCTCATGAACTTAGTCAGTTGTCAAAATATTAGTAGTATTTCGTCAGTCAATGGAATTTAGTAATTCAGCTTATGTTCAGTTCAGTAAATCATATTCAGTGTCCATTCAGATTGGACTAGAAATTAGCACCGAGTAAACCCAAGGATGGGGACACACACTATTAGATGAGGGTGTGATCCTTAGCAGTCATATTTGTATTCCATAACTATATAGCCAGCATAGATTAAGACATCAACACTGTCAATAAGGGTTGATGAGATGGATAAGAACTATCAGATTAGGGCCCTATCATTCTCATATAGGGGACACTATCAGATGAGGTTCACCCACAGCTTGTCCTTACCAGTGGCGTGGTATTGACACCCTTCCAATTGGGGTTATAGATTGGACCTCAACTCAGCTATTATGGCGTATCAAGGGCATATCGATTAGATGACTACTTCCCATAGTTTTAGTTATAGAATCAGGACTGTCATATACAGTCACTCAGTCTCATTAATAAAAATCATATAGTTCTACAGAACTCAGGATTATCAGATATAGTCAACTCAGTACAGTGTGAAACTCAGCTAGTTCCATCAGTATCAGGACTGTCAAATACAATCACTCATGTTATCAGTACTCAGACTCAGTAATCATATTATCATGAACTTAGTTAATAGTATATTAATTATATGAAACTCATATTATCAGTATTTAGATTTAGGATTGTTAGATATAGTCAATTAGACTAGTTCTTCATAATCAAAACTGTCAGGAATAGTTTTTCCTGTATTAGTGATACAAATCAGTCTCTCAATATTCAATAGATTCAGTTACTCATATTCAGTATACCAGTATCAGTACTCATATATCAGTAAACCTATGTTATCAGAATTCATGAGTCAGCATTATCACGATCTCAGTTATAGTTATGATTCATGCATGTATTCTCACGTTTATATTATTTAGTCAGTTAGTATTGTTCATTCATATGAACCTATTGCATTCATCCTACCTCACTTGCATGCCAATATATTCAAAGTACTGACGCATTTATGCTATGGTGTCTTATACCATAGGATTAGAAAAACAAGATCCAAAGAACTAGAAGCATCCCAGTTTAGCGATCAGAGTTAGCAGTAAGTCCCCATCCTTCGAGGACATAATGATCACATTACTATTTTAGTTTTTAGCTTATTTCAGTAGTTGGAGTTAGTTAGGGACATATCTCATCAACTCCTTATTTAGACAGTTTAGAGGCTTTCAGACTATAGCAAGTTAGACAGTTATCTTAGTTGTTTTGGTATTGTTATACCGTACTCTTTAGTTATGTACTAGTATTGAACCTTATGGCCTTTCAGTTCATATTTCCACATTTATGATATTATTACTATTATTTAGTACTCGATTTATAGATATCAGTCATGGGTTAGCTTGTAGTCCTTTGGGGTCATGGGCATCGTGTAGCATTTCGGGTACCAGATTTGGGGCGTTACAATTCTGAACTATTCTAAATCCATATACTTCTTTCTGCTGAATCGACTAAGCGGACACCTAGTCGGGCTAACTGGTGAACTTCCTAAGCTAATTTCTTCTTACTGTCCTCAACGTGAATAACACTACCCATAGGCAGTCTACTGAGAGCATCAGCCACTTTATTGGCCTTGGCCGGATGATAAAGGACACTTATGTCATAATCTTTTAAAAGATCTAACCACCTTCTCTGATGGAGGTTTAAGAATTTTTGAGAGAAGAAATACTGAAGACTTTTATGATCTGTGAACACATCTACATGTACCCCGTACAAATAGTACCTCCAAATCTTTAAGAGAAAAACTACTGCTGCTAACTCAAGATCATGAGTAGGAAGGTTCTTCTTATGGGGCTTAAGCTGTTTGGAGGCATAGGCTATGACTTTACCATAATGCATGAGGACACAGTCAAACCTACTCTGAATGTATCACAATACACGACATACCTATCTGGACCATCAGAAGAGACAAAATTGGAGCTGAGGTGAGTTGAGTCTTCAACTCCTGAAAACTTTTCTCACATTAATCTGACCACTAAAATTTGACTTTCTTCTTAGTTAATCTGGACATAGGGGATGCAATAGGAGAAAATCCCTCAAAAACCATCTGTAATAGCCAGCCAAACCCAAGAAACTCTTTATATCTGATGGAGAGATGGGCCTGGGCTAGTTTCTTACTACTTCTATTTTTTGAGGATCAACTCTAATGCCATCACCGAAAATGATATGATCAAGGAATGCTACTGACCTTACCCAAAACTCACACTTACTGAATTTGGTAAACAACAGATGATTCCTGAGGGTCTGCAATACTATTCTGAGGTAGTCTGCATGTTGACATTCACTGCGAAAGTAGACAAGAATGTGATCTATAAAGACTATAAAGAACACGTCCAAGTACTACTTAAACACATGTTTCATCAAGTCCATAAAGGATTTTGGCGCATTGGTAAGACCAAAGGACATGACTAAGAATTTGAAGTGACCACACCGAGTTCGAAAGGATTTTTTTAGAATGTCACATTCTCTAACTCTGAGCTGATGATAGCCTGATCTGAGGTCTATATTAGAGAAATAACCAGCACCCTGAAGTTGGTCAAATAATTCATTGATTCTGAGAAGTGGATACTTATTCTTGACTGTGACCTTATTGAGCTGATGATAGTCTATGGTCATTCTAAGAGAACTATCTTTCTTGTGGACGAATAAGACTGGTGCACCCCATGGGGCAAAGTGGACCTGATTATCTAGGAGATCCTTAACTGTTCTTTCAATTCTCTAAGTTTTGCTGGTTCTATTTTGTATGGTGAAATAGATATGGGATGAGTATCAGGAAGAAGATTAATGTAAAGTTTATTTTCCTTTGGGAAGGAATCCCTAGAAGATCTTTGGGGAAGACATCTGAATGTTCATTTACTACTGCGAATGATTTGAGACTGGGAGTTTCAGAACTAGAGTCCTTAACTCAAACAAGATGATAGACACATCCCTTAGAAATCATTTTCCATGCCCTTAGGTAGGAAAAAAGCTGACCCTTGAAGGCTGAAGTACTACCCCTCCACACTAGAATAGGTTCATTTAGAAATAGAAATTAGACAACTCTATTTTTGTATTTGACTGTAGCATAGAAGGAATAAAGCCAATCGATGCTGAGAATGGCATCAAAATCAGTCATCTCTAATTCAACTAACTTTGTTGAAGTGACTTTCTGAGATAACATAACCAGACAGTTCTTGTATAACTGTCTGGCTATGATAGTTTTATCCACTGGGGTAGAGATTGAGATGGGCTCTGCTAGAATTTTGGGACTAACTCTTCATCAACTGCTATATAAGGAGTAATAAAGGACAAAAAAGCTCTTGGATCTTGTAAATTATAAATATGTCTATGAAAGATCTATAACATACCAGTGACCATATTAAGAGAATTTTCCTGATCCTATCGAGACTGAAGAGGATAAAGTCTATTTGGGCATTGCCCACTGATAGGAGTGGAAGTGGCACCCTGCTAATTTGGGCTATCGAACTGAGCTGAGGAATAATTATGCTGACCCTAAAAACCTAACAGAGGACAATCTCTAGCTCTGTGCCCTGGCTTGCCACATCCAAAACAAACATCACTACCAGCTCTGCAAATACCCCTGTGGTTTTTACCACAAGTCTGGCAAAGAGGATGGGTATGGGCACTACTAATACTACCCTGAGACTTAGATCCTGGTGCCCTATATTGTTGTCGTCTCTGAATTTTGGCATTGGAGCATTGGCTGAGGAAGGAGCTGGAATGGATGACTTTGGGCAAAACTGAGAACGATTTCCACCCTCTAACTTAGGATAACTAAAATTAAAGCTATCTATTCTAGCTCTCTTATTTTGCTTTTCTCTCTCCTTCATTTTCTGCTCTTATATCTATTGAGCATGTATAATAAGCCTAGTTCTGTCCTTCTCACTAATCAACATGGCAGTCCTGCACTCCTTGACCATACTATCATTTATCCTAAAAACAAACTTACTCATCTTGGCCCTGCTACCTGCCACAACATAATAAGGGTATCTAGCTAGCTGAGAAACTTTAGAGAATACTCTTTTACTGTTATGTTGCCCTGCCTGAGGTTGATAAACTCTAACACCTTTTGTTCTCTCAGCTCTAAGGGAAATAATCTATCATGAAAAGAAGTGGCAAACTCCTCCCACTCAACAGACCCTGCATCTGTAGCCCTCTCCGCTTTCTACTGCTTGATATGCAGCTAGCTCAGCACTCTCACTAGAAGTTACCCTCATGATATTGGTAACCTTCTACACCTGATCCAAGAATTCCTGAGGGTCCTCATCTATCTTAGACTTAAGAAACGTGTTCATCCATAGGATCTGGATGGACGGGCTTAAGGGGCTGACTGATTTCCATTTATCCTTTCATTATTCTTTTTGGGAGGTATGTTCTGTAAATGAAAGGGAGAAATGAATTAGACTGAGAGTTAAATGTGAGATCATGTTCACTGGCATGACATGACTACTAAAAGAAAGGATATTGGTCCTAAAACATCTTATATCCTCCAGTATATAAATGTGGTGCGCAATACACCCATGCACAAGACTCTACTAGATGCAGTTTTTCAAACTTCCTAGGATACTGTTGAACCTTAGGCTCTGATACCAAGTTTGTAACACCCTGAGTCTTGTACCCTAGATGCTACACGGTACTCATAATCTCAAAGGAGCACAAGCTAACCCATGACTAATATCTGTAACTAAGCACTGAATAATAATACTAACATAAATGTGGAAAAATAGACTGAAAGGCCATAAGGTGAAATACTGAAAATATGGTATGAAAATACCAAAACTGAACATAAATACTAAAAATACTGAAGTCTGAATATCTGGTCTATAATCCTCTAAACTGACTGAATAAGGAGTTAATGGGATAATCCCCCAACTAACTCCATCTACTGAATACTGAAAGTGATGAATAAATGAAATAAGATAACCTCTTATGATAATGAGGACTCTCTGCTAGTCTACCTACTGAATATTTGACCTACTAAGGATGCTCTGGAGCTCGTACATCTGAACCTATGGTATAAAACACCATAGCATAAAAGAAAAGTATGTGTCAGTATGTGCGAATGTAGTGTATGCAAAGTGAGGTAAGCCTGAATGCAAAGGTTTATATGCCTGAACTAAAAATTGATTGAGCAACATGAGCATGACTACGTGAGAATACATGCATGAATACATAACTATAACTGAAATCATAAGTATTCTAATATTGAGTTTCCTAATAACATGAATTACTAATACTGATATAACTGAAAACTGAGTTGATTGTGTCTAACAATCCTAATTCTGATGGAACTAGCTGAGTTTTATACTAAGCTGGGTGACTATATCTGATAGTCCTAAAATCTATAAAACTATCTGAGTTTTATTCTGAAAACTGAGACTGAGACTGTAGGAGGTAGTCATCTAACGACATGCCCCAAATAATATAATATGACTGAGTTGGGGTCCAATCTATAACCCCAATTGAAAGGGTGTCAATACCGTGCCACTGGTAAAGATAATCTATAAGTGACCTTCATCTGACAATGTCCCCTAAGAAGAATGATAAGACCCTCATCTGACAGTGTTAACCCACCTCATCAACCCTAACTGTCAGTGTTGATGTCTGAATTTATGCTGGCTATATAGTTCTAGAATGCAAGGATTGCTTCTAAGGGTCACACCCTCTGCTGTCAGTGTATGCCCTTATCCTTGGATTCACTAGGTGCTGAATCTTGCTCCCAACTAAATAGACGCTAAACTAATTAAACTAAACTAAACTAAACTGAGTTCACTGAGTTTTGTTGACTGATGGAATACTACTGAGATTTGATAACTAACTGAGATGACTGAGTACTTAGTAGGACTAGACTGATACTTAATTTACTGAGTTTTCCTAAGTCATGTGATAGACTGAATTCTACTGATCACGGCTTAACTGAGAGTATCTTGACTACTGACACTGGCTCTAGGCACACAACTAAATTATTGTGCATTAAAAACCCCTACGACTCGATAGCATAAAACTGACAAGACATGACACTTCTTTGAACACATGACCATAGTCCATAATTCATAATACAATCATTGAGGGATCTCATGAAGCATTCGCAAGTCATAAGCTTACACATGAATAGGAATGCATACTAACATAACATAATTTCACAAATCCATACTTATGACAATTCCACCAAATTATTACAAGACATAGCTAAGGCATGGGATTCATTTGAAACATGCAATAATAGCCTAAATTCATCATTTAGATCAATAAAGGATCATAAAACCCAATTCTACCCACTTAGGCATTTTATTAAACACATGGGATGCATATACTTGGGCTTAGGAATGAAAATTAAACAATTACATCATGGATACATTAATTAACTCAATTTCATGAAATTCAACCCACATGTTCACATAAATTCATGACAATCATTAAAGATCTCAACTTGTAATCACACAACAACATTAACATGGGTATATCCTAACCCACAACATAAAAATCATGATTCAACTTTTTAAAGGAGGATTCTTGAACTCCAAGGGAGGAAGGGAACCTTGGATGAACACTTTACATACCTTGGATGGAAATTTCTTGAAACTTAATGGAGGTAAGCTTGAGTTCTTAATTTGAAGTTAATCACCTAGGGTTTTCTTGTTCTTGAGAAATTATGAAATAGTGAATCTTTTTAGCTAAAAAGGGGCTAAATTTTATGTTATTAGGGATAAAGGTCGGGGTAAAAAGACCTAATTACCCTTAAGGATGCGGTCATTTAATGACTAAAAACTAGGCACCGATGCGGTTGTCGATGTAGCGCGTCAATGGCATCCACACAATACTCGATACGTTGCTCCATGATCGTGTTATATCTCAAGAGTTTGACTCTTGTAACCTGCAACAATACATACCAACTCGTAGGCAACGCGGCACGCCAAGATCGCATTTGTCCATAATTTTAGGATTCTGAACGTGGTCTAAACGCCGTCTGAAAAATTCAAAACTTGTCTTGGAATACCTATTAACCCTCCTAATCATGGATTAACAAAAGTATAGACCATTAAAGGACATTAAGGTCACGAAATGAGATTTCCAACTTTTGAAGGATAAAAATAAACTAAGTCTGGAAACTTAGCTAGAATTTTCTGAGCCTGGGACCCCTTGATAAACTTAAAGGACTGAATTACGCTTGGAATTTTTCAGGGTCTTACCATGATAATGTTAATTTGAAATCTTAAATTCTAAAATATGGAAAGAAACTTATGGAATGACCAAGATTTTTGAAAGATGGAAGCTCACCACTTCACCGCAAACCACCCAACAAACTAGACCACCTACCATTTCACAAGGGTAAAATAATTGTCCTCAGAGCCTAAATTATGAAAAAATATAGCATCCCAAATAGTTAGTAGGGTAAACCCTAGCAAGTAATTTGAGAGAGGGATAAAATAGTGCTATTTCAAAATCAAGTCCAAACTTAGTGTACA
>JAPEIP010000383.1:0-12950 GCA_026120095.1 Capsicum chinense
TAGAAAAACTAGAGAAAATCAAGAAAATCTAAATAATGAAATTAATTATAGAAACCGAGTTAGAAAAATAATGGAAGACCTAAAAGAAAAATTAACATTGATAGAAAAAACCTTAGAAAATTTAGATAAAAGTACATGTGATAGTTTATATAATTTAAAAAACTCACTACGAGAAGAACAACACAAAATAATAAATGGCATAGAAAATCTAGAATTAGATATATATTATAGCACAGATAGGATAAATTATTATACAAAAATTTATAACTCTGCAATTACTACCGGATAAAATAAAATCAACCTATTGAAGAACTTTTTCAAATCTGTCAAGTGATCCGAGCCCTTTCACGACTTGATAATAACATCATCTATATAAAATGCAATCTCTTTGTGGATCATGTCATGTAAATGGTAATCATGGCCCTCATATAAATTGCTCCTGCATTCTTAAGTCCAAAAAGCATTAGTCGATAACAATATACTCCCTAAGGTGTGATGAAAGCTGTTTTCTCGGCATATTCTTTATTTATCAACATCTAGTGGTACCTTGCGAAGCAATTAGTAAATGACTAAAACTCGAGCTTTGCACAATTATCAATGAGTATGTGAATATTTGGGAGAGGAAAATCATCTTTTGGACTATCCTTGTTGAAATCCTGATAATCCATGCAAACTCTGATTCTTTCGTCTTTTTTTGGGCACGGGTATTATGTTGGACAACCAAGTGGGATACTTTATGACTCAAATGATGTTGGCATCAAATTGTTTGAAGAATTCTTCCTTAACTTTCAAACTCATATTAGGCTTCATCTTTCTCGGTTTTTTTGTTATGGGAGGAAAAAATGGATCAGTTGGCAACCTATGAGAAACAATGTATATGCTTAGACCCGAAATATCATCATAGGACCATGGAAACACATCTATCTATTGCTTTAAAATTTTAATCAATTCATTCATTTGGGATGGAGTCAAATGAATGCTAATCCTCGTTTCTCTTATGAGATCTGAATTCTCCAAGTTTATTTTCTCAGTTTTATCCAAATTTGGTTTTGCCTTATTTTTAAAATGTTCAAATTCCTTAGTCAACTCTTCAGACATCGCGTCTTCTTCACATTCTGCAAAATCTTGTTCGCTATTTGGAATTGTTTTGCTTGTTTTACTACATGTCACATTCATAGTACTGAAATATTTGTTAGTTTACTTGTTGAAAAGGGAAAAAGAAAAAATAAATTAATAAAGATGATTTGAAATAAAATCAACAAAACATAGTTTGGATTTGGAATTTAAGCTTTCAAAAGTGGAGAAAAAATACATAAATTCATAAACACGATTCAGGCCTCAATTTTGAATTGTGTTGTTTCATTAATACTAATACAATCATATACCAAGATTCCTAGAGAACCGGGGATGGGGTACAAGTCTAATTTTTCAAAGCATCTCCAGGCTCAGCCTCCCAAATAGTTAGGGTATCGATGCAATCCTCCAGTATCACATGACACTCAGCTTTTTCTTCAGTAATGAGCAAGTTTTCGAGTCCTTCCATAAGGTCTTCTTTAGCATTTTCCTATAATACTTCCTAAGATACTTGGGCAACAAACGCTTTGGAAAATGACTGATTTAAGAGTGGAATAGGCTTTGGCAGGAGAATGTCACCTTTTCTTCTAAGATTAGCTGATGAGACTTCTTCAGGAGTGGGATCACCTTTCCTTCTGAGATTAGCCGATGAGACTTCTTCAAGAGTGGGCTCATATCTAAGAACAAAAGTTCTCTTCTATCAAGACAATTGGACTGGCTTTAGTATTCCATCCAAGTTCATACCAAGACCTTGACCAGGCACAAAACCATTCTTCAATATTTCCAAGGCCACCATCATAAGCGCCAATGAAAACTTCAATCGCTCTGACTGAGTACTACACATGATCTCCTTAATATGAAAAATTAATCCATCCAGGCATTCCATCTTTTAATAATAGGGATTGAGTTTTCCTGGCAGATAGAACTATTTTTCTCTCCATGAATCATAATCTCATGATAATTCCAAACAAATTTCAAAGTCTAGTGCAGGGTGGAGGTGATTGTGCCAACACTATGAATCCACAGTCTTCCAAGTAACAAATTATAGCTAGCAAATATATCCAACACTTGAAATTCTATGGTGAACTCCACAGGTCCAATTTGTAGTGCCATATCAACATCTCCAATGACTCCCCTTTGAGTCCCATCAAATCCTTTAACCATCACATTACTTTCATGAACCTTTCCAATGTCAATTTCTAAAGCCTGAAGAATAGTACAAGGAAAAATGTTAACAGCTGAGCCATTGTTAATAAGAACTTTAGAAATAAACTTGTCCCTACACTTGACAGAAATGTTCAATTCTCTATTGTGCCCCAAGCCCTCAGACGGCAACTCATCTTTATGAAAAGAGACTATATTAGCTTCCAGAACTTGTCCCACCAGAGTTGAAAGATTCTCGCTAATCATCTCAGTTGGCACATGAGTTTCATTCAGCACCTTCACCAGAGCGCTCCTATGAGTTGCAGAATTCATAATAATAATAGTAAAGAGATTTGTGCAGGAGTTTTCTTTAGCTGTTCCACAACAAAATACTCCTTAGTCGGTATTTTTCTCCAGAAATTTTCTACCTCAGCCTCTATCACAACTCCTTTTTTGCTATTATCCTTACTTAGTGCTTCTCGCATGACTCCTTCAGGGGCATAACATCGGCTGAATCTTGTCATTCTTGCAGCAACAGCTTCTATAATAAAGTTTCCTTTTTCTCTATCTCTTGCATCAGTCGAGTACTTCCAAGGATCTGCTTTGGTATCTAAATAAGGTATTTAAGCTACTAAAGCTATGATCATAGGTTTGGTAACAAGAACTTCTACTTTAATTGGTGCTGTCATCTGGACTGTAATTATAAGCATAATGAAATCTAATGTTTTAACCTTTTCCTTATCACTTACTGATATGATAGTTTCTTCTAAATTAGATTCTTCATCAATGGTGATCATGTTCACATAGGCACTCCCATGATTTGGCAAGGGATTATTGTTCATATTGGGGAGCCCCTTTGAGCTGGATAACTCTTTTAATTAGTGCCTTAGTCTTATCTTTGAGAGTGAGGTAATTCTCAATGTCATGCCCAGCAACCTCAGAGTGTTAAGCATAAGATTTGTCCCATCATACCATCCAGGAAGAAGATTGGAAATTCTATCTTGGATCAGCTGGAGTACTCATACAGTCCTCAATCTTTTATATAGTTGGGATAAGGGTTTAGATAGAGGTGTATAGGTTTTGGTTGACCTTTTTTCATATTTAGAGTGAGGTCCTGGTGCATTTGGAGGACACATTTATGGTTGGTAGTGGATTTGAGGTAGATAGGTATGTTAATATATGGCGGGTTTTGATAGGTTGGTGCTCGGGGTGTACAATATACTAGATGGATGGCATAAATTAGATATGGGGTAGGTAAAGGTTGGTAAAATTGGTGAGGAGCTTGGGTATATAGGTTATAATAGGAAGGCTGGAGTGGTGGATTTTGGTATGTTAACATTTGGTTTGGTCTTTTTTCTTGAATGGTCATGACAACAGAAACTCCATCCTTCTTTTTGTTTGCTCCCCCAATTAGATCAGACTGCATTGCGTTACTTATTGCTTATAAATCTGCCAGATTAGTGATTCTCCCAGATTTAATGCCTTCTTTAACAAATTCTCCTATACTAACAAACTCAGAGAACTTTTGTGTAATCACGGTTATGATCTTGTCATAATACGTCACATCTTTTTTAGGCTGCATAAAAAGAGAAGTCATCTCGCTTTCTGCATCGAAGGTTGAACTTTTGTGATATCTTTTCTCCACCGCATGACATATTCTTTGAAGGATTCTATCGATTTGTTCTCCATCTTTATCAAGTGGAACCGATCTGGGATGACTTTAGTGTTAAATTTGAACCTATCCATAAATTCTTGCACCAAGGCATTCCAAAAATGCCATTTTTGTAGATTTTGGCTCATGTACCAGCCTAAAGCTTATCTTCTCAAAGTTTTTATAAACAACTTCATCCTAATGGCCTCATGCTTCCCTGCTCTAACTAGCTTGTCACAGTACGACCTAAAATGAGCTCGAGAATTCCCTTTTCCATTAAATATATCAAATTTTGGCACCTTATACCCTACCGTCAACTCAACATCTGGATGAACATAAAAATCTTCATACGTAAGTCCTTCGCATTCTCTGTGTTTTTGGATGCTTTTAAATGCTTCTTTTAAACTATGAATCTCCTTTGCTACACTCTCATCTTCTTTTGACCTTATTTCCTTTTCCACCTCCTCATAAGGATCAACTTATTGCGTGGTTGGCATTGGGATAGTGAAAGGTTGAGCTCCCGCTATATATATTGGTGTCACATATTGCGTGTTAGGAATTTCAGCATGTGCCACCGATATATATGGGGTTGCTTGGTGGTTTTGGATGACTGGGGTAGTTTAGACAAGTGGGATAATTTAGGTTTGTGGAGTTTGGGTAAATAGAGTTTGGGTTAGTGAAGCTTGAGAAACATAAGGAGTAGTAAAGGGTAATGGTTTTTTTTATCGTGAGTCGACTTGTTATGGATTGTTTTCTTGCGGGTTAATGGGAGATTTAGCAGAAATAGGGCTATTTTGGTGGATTGAGGGATTTTGTGGGAAGTGTTGGGAGGTGGGAGAATAAACAGGTGGAAAAGAAGATTGTACAGTGGTACTTGTTTCATATTTAAGAAGTGGAGTATTCATACTAATGGATAGTTTGGTGAGGTTTCGAAGTTGATCAATTTTACTATGACCATTTGATGCATTATATGGGCTATATATTCATTATGAAGTGTTCCATCCCTCTTCCCCGAAGTTTTGGGTTCACCTCTTTGGACAGTGACAAGTCCTAAGCCGTCAGGTGTACCTAAATCAGTTATGTTGGCGTTTGCTTGTGCTTTTGATCTCGTAAAGTATGGGTGATCATCCAGTTCATAATCAACACAAATCAACCATTGAGGGAATAAACTAAAAGAAAGAAAACCTTCAAAAGAAAGAAATATATGAATATTTGCACAAATAAAATAACTCGCAATTAAGCAAACAACATTTGAAAATAAAGAAAAGCATGCATCATGTAGCAAACAAATCACATAATAAAAAGAAATTTCAATAATCAAGAACGCATCTTACTATAAACGGGACCTTGTTTGTGTCAAGAGGTGGGCCTAAGCGCCAAATAATTGAGATTATGATAAATCGATCCAGACCATTAATTTGAGACAATCTTTGAGTTTGGAAATAAAAAAAAGCCAAGTTTCATTAAAATATTGATCGAGTACAATGATAAAAAATAATTGCAAAATACATGAAAAAGTAAAAAAATAATCCCAAGATTTGGCCTAGACCCTACTTCTAACACATTGGTGGAGGAAGTGAAGATGATGCCTCAATATTGCTAGGACCCGCTCCCGCATTTTCCAAATACTGCATTATACTAGCAATTTGAACCCACATTTCAGGCGTGACCACTGTGGTTCCAAGACGGAAATGCCTTATCCAAATTGTCATCCCAACATCAACAAAACCTTGTTCCCCTTTTGGACTAGGGTTTATATCGCCATGATATTCTCGAACCCATACCTGATATTTTGGAATGCACTTTGCTGGTCCGCATCTTACATATATTGTGAGAATGTTACTCCATTCATGCAGAATTTTATTGGACCTAGGAACTCTAAAGTCTGATCCAAAGAGGACTTTTGAAACTCGCATATTTACCCGGATGAGGATGATTTGTGCCTAAACAAACTGCTGGATTACACGCACCGGAGTATATCGTTTTAAACCTCTTAACCAAATAAGCCTAATATAATAAAGTCCTCTGTATCGTATGTAAGCCATGGAACATAAAAGTAATAGGTATTTCCACTGGATTTGGTCACTAGTATGAGAGGCTAAAAATTCAAACCAATCATCAGTGCCGATTGGGGACACGAACCTTCTTATCCTGCTATCATAAGTGCCGATCTCATGTGAAGGACTAAACATTATATTGGTCATATTGTCACATTTGTAGAAATACTCTTTTGCCCACATCTGCAAAAGGAGATTGCAATCTTCAAAGAACTTTATTTCACCTCTTTTATACTTTCCAAGTGCACAACATACTTTTGCCAAGATCTATGAACCAAGGGTGATTTCTACGCCATCAACTCCTTTAAAAAATGCTCGATCCATAAAACATGTGCAAGTACTGATCTTTCTATATTCCTGTGGAAATATCAAAGTCCCTATCAAGGCAATGTCAAATGCAATTGGGCGTCTAACCTGCCAATGGGTAGAAGTGTAAGTGAATTCTTTCTTGAACAACTTATAACTATCCTGACAACCATATCTCTCGTACAAATAATCCAAAGAAACCTAACTGTTTTCAAAGCAACGGAGTTTATCAGTGTTCTTTAATTCCAAGTAGTGAAGAAATTTATTCCTTGATTGACTGTGCGGGTTGGTCTGACCTCTCTCTTGATACTTCAAATTAATGAAGAAATAGATCTTCTCTAATGTAGGGGTTAGTTCAAATTCTTTGAATGTAAAGGCAACTCGATCTGGGTCCTAAAATAGAATCAATGCTCTAACCACATGCTTATTAGGGGAGATCTTGAAGAGTGTAGGGAGGAGCCTCAATTTTCTTGTGATCGCTAACTCTTTAGTCGAGTCAAAATTTTTCCACCATATCCTCAGTTTGTATGGAACACCTTCTACCATTCTAATTTTGGGCACATGGGGAACTAAATTCATCCTACAATGTAAATATAATAAAATAATTACACATTTTCCAAACTCGCGGCGTCACAATTAGGCTTGGATCAATTTGTCATTATCACGTGCACATATATGAGGGGTTGTCGCCGGATCGTAAATCCATTTGACATAAGGGCATTTCCTAAATTCATGAAATTACACCATGGGTCAAACCACCTAAGTCTTATGCATGCATGGCCTATATCTAGGGAAGCTCTATCTTAAGTTCTTTTAAGTTTTGGCTTGCTAGACAGAAGATTCCCGTGTGAACAACTCAAGTGAGACGGCTATCTGATCAGACAGAAAAAGATCTGGACACACAGTGTATATGCCAAATCTACTAAAATTTAAAATTTGAAAGAAGTTTGCGGGTGCGCAAAACACACCTCACGTGTATGTGTGATTATGTCAATTTTTTCAAATGAAAGAAATATGAACGGAATGACAATCTTTATAAAGTAATAAGCAGATATTAGAAATCTTTGTAAATAAATAGTTTATATCACAAAAACATGATAAACATATAAAGAAAATAAAAATAAGCAGATATTAGAAACCTTAATTAACCTAAGTTTGTAATGGTTAGAACCTAATCTCTCCAGTGAAGTCGTCAAGCTATTATACCCCATTTTAATACGAGGTCAAAATAGTGTACAACATATTGGAAAATTTTTTAATTAAATTAAGGAAGTCGACACCTAATTAGTTCTATGGTGAATTAGGACACCTATTATAAACTAAGTAATTAAAACTAATAAGGACTTCATTTTAGGTAGACTTAACTAAGTGATTCTAGGTAAGGGTTCTAATTATACTAAAGAGAAGAGATTAAGCACCCTAAAGGATCTACTAATTACGGTTGACCGACCAACTTAGTTTAGATAAAAAAAATTATCTTTTACTTATTTTAAAGAAAGAATTGATTTTTTTTATAAAAATGAGGAAAACTGTTTCAGTTTCTACTGCTGAAACATATTGCTGGGACACATGGAACTGTTATATCAATATTAGTAGGCTACTTTTATTGTATTCTAGAATAGGATGGTATATAAGGGTATTTATGTCATTAGCTAGGAAAATATATTTTCTTTTTTGCCTTTATTTTAGTTAGTTTGTTAGAATTCTATTACAAGAAAGGAATCTAATACTTTTATATAAAGGGTATCAATTGTACAATGAAGGACAAAGAGCAATACAGAATTTCCTCATATCGTTTTTTGGCTCTTTGAAGTTTTACATGGTATCAGAGTGTCACTAGGATCTCTGTAGACAATTCCTTATTTTTTCCGTACTTCTTTTGCCTACTTTGATTCTTCATGGGTGATGAAAAGATCAATCCTCCCATGGGAGTTGAAGCTGCACGCAGAGTTGCTGCACTAACTGCTTTGGTGGATATCAATGACCCTTATTACCTTGCTCCATCATATAGCCCTGGCATGAATTTGCTTAATGTCACGTTTGACGGAACTGGATATGGCAATTGGCGTAGAGGTTTTTTGATCTCTCTGTCCACTAAGCATAAATTGGGATTCATCAATGAAAGTTACAGGTCTCCAGATCCAGATTCACCCTTGCTTGATCATTGGAGAAGATGTAATGATATGGTGATTGCGTGGCTGATCAACTCCCATAGCAGAGACATCTCAGAGAGTGTGATTTACTCTCAAACTGCGAAGGATTTGTGGGATGAGCTCGAGGAACACTATGGACAAGCAGTTGGTGCTAGGCTTTTTCAGCTGTAAAGAGATCTCAACAATATCAGTCAAGGAACTTCAGATATTGTAGGTTACTTTACTAAACTTAAAAGGATTTGGGATCAATTAAAAATGCTTAATACCTTTATGGTTTGTCTCTATAATTGTGATTGTGGAGCTAAAACACACAATGCTAAGATGAATGAGGATCAACAACTCATTCAATTTTTAATGGGTCTTAATGATGTTTACACCGGAGTTCGAGGAAATATTCTGTATGATGAAACCACTACCTTCGACTGCTCAGGCTTACTCTATTGTTCTTCATAAAGAATCACAAAGAGAGGTACATTCTCAAAATACTTTAGGAACTGAATCTTCTGCTTTTTATAGTATCGAGCAGAATTCAGCTGGATCTAGACAGGGAAGGAAATACAAGTATGCTGCTCAGAACAACAGGTATACTGCAAGGAAAATGGAGCAAGTTTGTAAATATTGCAAAAAATAGGTTATATTAAGGAAGAATGCTACAAATTGGTGGGTTATCCTGCTCATTATAAGTTGAAAAAAGTTAGGAAAGGAGTTTTCCCTAACCAATCAGCCAACAATGCTATTGGAGAGCAGGATACTACTACAAAAATTGGAATCAAAGCAGTTTCTAATCTCATCTCTGGACAAGGTTTTTCCAAGGCACAATGTGACCAATTGATTCAGATGTTCCAAGCAGTTCAAGAAGGAATTGGGGCATCAACTCCTGATGTCACTGCCAGTGCAAATCTGGCCGGTATGCAGTATGCTTGTAGTATCCTTACCTCTTTCTATTCTAAAATACATCATAATACCTTGATTGTTGATTCTGGGGCTTCCCAACACATGACTTCTGATAAAACTCTTTTACATAATATTTTCCTTCTTTCTATTCCAGTATTAGTTAGTCTACGAAACTCATACCAAGTCACAGTAAATTATGTGGGAAGTTTATTTCTTGCTCCAGAATTAGAATTACATAATGTCTTATTTGTACCCGTGTTTAAACATAATCTCTTGTCAGTTTCTCAATTATGCACATAATTTGATTGCAATATAATTTTTTCCAAAAATGTTTGTTCTATTCAGGCCCCTTTTTTGAAGAGGGACCAAGTTCTTGGTAAAGCAACAGCTGGACTCTATGTGATGAGAGATAGCACGCCTCAGATGAACCGTATTTTCTAGAAGCCTATGTCTCCTGTTTTCTTTAATTCTAGTTCTTTGTCTAGGTCTAGTTTGTCTAAGTCATTTCCTGTTTCTATTTCTTCAAGGGTTCATTCCCCAAATGTTTTGCTGAATCATTGTATTGAAAAATCTTCAATTCCTATCAATAAAAATGCTTCTGTCCATTCAGGTTCTACTCTTTTATTGCACAATAGATTGGGACATTTGCCTTTAGATGCAATGAAACATCTTCAAAGTTTAAATTTGAGCTCCAATGTTGAAAATCCTATGCCTTGTACGATTTGTCCCATGGCTAGACAAGCGAAGCCACCCTTCCCCAAAATTTTCATTACCACTAAACAATTCTTCCATCTAATCCACATAGACACTTGGGGACCCTATAAGACACCAACTTATAAGGGAGAAAAATATTATTTAACCATTGTCGATGATTTTTCCAGATGTACATGGACATTCTTGCTTTGTGCTAAATCTAATGCTTTTTCTACACTGAAAACCTTTCTCTTGTATGTTGAATAACAATTCTCTACCAAAGTTAAGGTAATAAGGTCCGACAATGCTTTTGAATTAGGTTTTGGACATCCAGCTACTGAATTTTTCTCTCCCAAGGGATACTTCACCAAACTACTTGTGTGGGAACACCACAACAGAATGGTGCAGTTGAACGTAAGCATGGATATTTAATGGAAACCTGTAGAGCTCTAATGTTTCTTTCTCATGCACCTACACAGTATTGGGGGGATTGCCTTCTAACTGCCACTCATTTGATCAACTGGTTTCTTTCTAAAGTTTTAAACCTCAAATCTCCTTATCAAATCTTATACAACTCAATCCCAAATTATACTTATTGAAACCTTTTGGCTGCCTTTGTTTTGTTTCCACCCTTTCCCGAAATAGAGACAAACTCAGTCTTAGAGCAGTCCCAGGAGTTTTCTTAGGTTACCCATTTGGTAAAAAAGGTTATAAAATATTGACTCTTCACTCTAAACAATTCTTAATTTCCAGAGATGTCAAGTTCGTCGAGTCTATTTTTCCTTTTTCCCTTTCTAAACCATTCTCACAACTTTTCCCTACTTCAAGTCCTCTTCCTTCTGATGATGAGCCAATTATTTCACCATTACCTCATCTGGATATTGTTCCCACTTCCCCTAGTTTACCTAGCTTTTCTTTTTCACCTTCTCAATCCCATTCTCCTACTACTACTGAAGTGTCACCTGTGTTATCTACTCCACCAGAGCCCCAGCTACGCAGATCCACAAGGAAGCATCGCACTTCCACTTATTTATCAGACTATATATGTGCTTCAGCTTTTTCTATAATTTCACCTAATCCCCCTTGTTTTCCTTTGCATAATTATTCATTTTCTACTTTGACAACACATAACCAATCTTTACTTACCTCCATTTTTCAAATCAATAAACCTACTTCTTACCAACAAGCTATATTGTATCCTGGTTGGAAGAAAGCATTGACAAAGGAATTTGATGCTCTTAACTCCAATCATACTTGGGACGTCATTCAATTGCCACCAGATAAGAAAGCCTTGCCCTGTAAATGGGTTTACAAAGTTAAACTCAAGTTTTATGGTTCTCTTGAGCATCTCAAAGCTCGTTTGGTAATTAGAGGCGATACATAATGCGAAGGAATCGACTTTACAGAGACTTTTTCTCCTATTATCAAAATGACAACTGTGTCTCCTCTCTATTGCAGTAAAAAATGGTTGGAAACTTTACCAGCTTGATGTCAATAACTTGTTTCTTCATGGGGACCTCAATGAAGAAGTTTATATGCGGTTCCCTCCTGGTTTGATATTTCCTTCTCCTTCTCATGTTTGTCGCCTCTATAAGTCCCTTTACGAACTGAAATAGGCATCTCGTTAGTGGTATGCCCGTTTATCTTCTTCCTTGAGCACTCGAGGATTCATTTTCTCCTTAAATGACTATTCTTTATTTTTCAAACACATTGGGGATTTGGTTACTCTACTTGCCATCTATGTTGATGACATCTTGCTTACTGGTAACAACCTGCAGAAAATTGGGGAGGTTAAGATTTTTTTAGACTCTGAATTCTGTATTAAAGACCTGGGAGACGCTCACTATTTTTTAGGAATGGAATTGATTAAGGAAGATGGTGGTTTGTTCATTACTCAACGTAAATTTTCCATGGAGACTTTATCTGAGTTTGATTGTCTTGAATCTGGATCTGTGTCTAATCTTCTAAACCCCGCTGTCAATCTCTCATCTTTCTACGGACCTCCTCTTCCTGATCTTATTGTCTACAGGCGACTTTCGGGAAAGCTAAATTTTTTGACAAACACACATCTAGATCTCTCTTTTACGGTGCAAACGCTTGGTCAATATATGTAAAATCCCTGCCAAGGGCATTTTCCCGCTGCTTATCAAACTTTGCGATATTTAAGTAGAGCTCCTGGTCTTGGTTTATTTTTATCCCTAGATCCATCATTTCAAATCCTTGTTTTTTGAGATTCCGATTGGGCTTCTTGCTCCGATACACGCCGCTCTGTTAGTGGTTTCTTCCTTAGCCTTGGTGGATCTCCCATTTTGTGAAAGTCTAAGAAACAACCAGTTGTCGCCCTTTCTTCTACTGAGGCAAAATATCGTTCCATGCGTCGCCTGGTTTCTGAGGTAACCTGGGTGGTTCGATTGTTAAAGGATCTTTCTCTTTCTCCATCCTTGACGATTTCTCTTCATTGTGACAAGCAAGTAGCTATCCATATTGCTAAAAATTCCATCTTTCACGAATGAACCAAGCATATTGAGCTTGATTGTCACTTTGTTCGTGAGAAGCTTCTTGATGGACTGATTTCTTTGTCTTTTGTGATTTCTTCTTCTTAATTGGCTGATTTGTTTACCAAAGCCCTTTCTGGACCCCTTCATCATTCCGTTCTTATCAAGTTGGGCATCCTTTTACCGTACTCCAACTTGCAGGGGGTGTTTCCGGAGACAAGCTCCTTGTTGATGATTCTAAAGAAACAATGAAAAAGAAAGGAAATAAGGCAAGAAAATGACATGGAATGTTTCAGTTTCTACTGCTGAAACATATTGCTGGGACATGTGTAACTGTTATATCAATATTAGTAGGCTACTTTTATTGTATTCTAGAATAGGATGGAATAAGGGTATTTATGTCATTAGCTAGGAAAATATATTTTCTTTTTTGCCTTTATTTTATTTAGTTTGTTAGAATTCTGTTACAAGAAAGGAATCTAAT